>APFE030377723.1:0-12984 GCA_000404065.3 Pinus taeda | reverse complement strand
TGAAGTAAGAAAAAGGTTAACTAAGCACATATGGTGCACCACACTTCATCAGTTTACGATACCCGGATTGATAATTTATGTAGAGAAATTTAAGACGTTAAAGTGACTAGACATATCGAATTTGAAAATGTAGAAAATAATGTTTAAGAGAACCTCTTAGCAATGTTCAACTAAGGTATTCCTTTTTCATATCTAGTCCATATCAGTTCAGAAAAGGGTTAAACTTATACTGAGTAGACGTCTTTTCATTTACTTTTACGAGTTCGAAAAGACAAGTGCTCGACAATATTTTCATATTTTTGGAGTTTGAAAAGGGATGAAAGAGGACTCCACTTGGAGGAACGAGTGGTATAAAATGATAGCAACTGGTTTCGGTCATGATGGAACTAATCAAAACATGTAAAGATCAAGAGGCTGGCTAGTAAGACCACTCATCATAGATGTTCCTCAGGCAGAGGTAAAACAACCAAGTGAAAGTGTATGATCGAACAAAGAGATGGTGAAGAGAGATAAAATGGGAATTGGTTTCATTTTTACACAAGCTTGAAACATGGGAAACTATGCTTGGATTTGGTTTCATTTTTACACAAGCTTGAAATGGAGACAAACTATGCTTGAGGATACTTGAAGATGGTTTAATTTTTTCACAAGCTTGAAATATGAGAAAAAACTATGCTTGGATTTCGTTTCATTTTCACACAAGCTTGAAACAGAAACAAACTGTTCTTGGGTTTGGTTTCATTTTTAAACAAGATTGAAACAATGATAAACTATGCTTGATATGAGTTTTCATGCCCCCAACATAGTGACTCAATTTGAGGTACATGCCCCCCAAGCTACATTTCATTCATCAAAATAGACTACTAGTTACTAACAGGTTGATGGAATAAAGGTTCAATTAGGAGATCAAGTGAAAGACTTGATTGGAATTTTATGAGATCTAATCAAATAATTGAATTGGAAGGGGATTTGTTTCATTTTTTAACAATCTTGACACAGGAAAATAACCATGCTCATGACACCTTGTTTCATTTTTTTACTAAGCTTGACACAGGAAAAGAACCATGATCATGATACCTTGTTTCATTTTTTAACGAGGTTGACATAGTAAAATAATGAGTTTTACATGTATTTGTTTCGATTGTTACTAGATCCACTCATTGGACTAGAGGGATCACTTCTATTGGTAGAAGGGTTTGCCTAGATAAAAAATTGGTGACTCTATTGGGGAGGGGTTTCCAAGTACAAGCCAAGACTTCTCAAACTCTCCTTTCTCCTTCACAAATTGGTAGAAATTAGACACAATTTAGCAGCAGCATGACCAATCTAGTTTGACCAACCATTTGAGGGTGTAAGGGAATGCAGTTATAGGGAATGAGAGGGAGTTAGGGATCCACAAAAATGGGGAAGAAGGTCCACATATTAAGGGGAATATCCATAAAGGTAGGATCAAGGATTCAAAATGAGAGAAATTGACCATATCCTTATTCAACAATAACCAACTCATTACTCTTGAAGCTTCTAGTAAGAGAAGCTTTTGCTCCATTTTTGGAGAAACTGCCTGAAGAGGATCAAAGCAGATTTTCCAATCCAAAGTTGCATTGTCAGCGCTAGTCACTAGTTATACCAAAGGATACCAGCACGAGTTTTCCTACTAAAAGTGGCGCTGAGCTTGCAAATAGGGTTTTTGAAAAGCTCTTCCAGAATTACGTTAAGGCATTTCTTCTTCTTTTCTTCAGGGATGTTGTGATCAATGTTTTTCATGGTGAACTAATTTACAGATTTTGTTGCTTTGCGACATTTTTGGCAAAGTTCGATAGCCCGAGGTATGAAATAGTGAGTGCGAAAATTTATTGTATAATAATACAACACAACAATACACATGGTACATCATAGTATGTACAAAATAAAAATGGCATAGTACAACATGTAAACAATAGTGTTGAAAATCCAGGGACCACACCATCTCTATCCATAGATACCAGAAAACACTACCTCTAGTGTCTTTTTCACGCTTCACCACGTGCATACACAACCCAAATATGGGATCCGTGGTTTCTTAAATTATCCATGTGTTATAGACATTTTTGGGCACTTCAACCCCAATCATAAATGTCCATAAACTAAGGGCTCTTGAGTCCCTAAAAATGTTGCTTCACTGCCTAAAGGAACAAGGTCAGCTGATTACATCATCTCCCAGAAGTTCTCCACTGAAACTGCTCATAAATGGTCAAAACTGGACCATACTGAAAGCTCAATGCAAAGGGTGTGATGTATATCACCTTCCCAGTGTACAAGGTGCGATGCATACTGAATTGCTCCTCTGTAGGGTGCGATGGTCGGGAATGGACAAATGGCAGGGACAAAATGCGAGGTGGAAGGTCATGGAATCTTCCAGAACCTTCCCCTCTGACACTTGCCTCTCTGTTTTCGACCAGGGATGAGTAAGAGATCATCATTCTCCAAGTGGAAGAAAGAACTATCAGAGAGAGGACACTAATCAAGATCCCAGAAGATGACTCACCTCTTTCTAATCATCTATATATGGATCCCTCATCACGGAGATCCAGAGGCTGGAATTTTGTATCTTATAGAGAAGTGTTGTTGGTTTTCTAGTGTACATTCATAGTGTTGGGTGATCTAAGCTTTGCTTGAGGTGAAGAAGGGCTTCCTAGCTGGAGGATGATGCTCAGTCAGAACATATGGTTGTAATCCTCTTGCTACTTTTCATCTTAATAAAGCTATTCTTGTTTTCTTCCATATCCTTGTGTACTTGTTTATATATCCATTTATATGGTTAACACACATCTGGTCCTGTGTTATTTATGAATATAGATCTTTGTTTCTTCAATAGTAGTATGTTGTTGTGATTCGACAGGTTCTTTTTGAAGCTGAGAAGACGAGGAAGAAGCGGCGAAGCTCTATCAAGAGGGAGAGGAAATCAAGCACAAGACTAAGATTGGTCTTCTTGGTTCTCCTCTTGTCTATTTGCATAAAATAAAACAAAAGTAGACTTTACTTGTTTGTTTCTAAGATAGCTAGCCATATTAGTGGGAATAGCAGCATCCGAGTGGACACTATTCCCGGTAACAAAATGGTGACTCCACTGGGGAGCGACTAGATTGTTTGTTAGCCTATCTATTCCTTGTTTCTTTTATAAACTTACAGACGGAGCCTAAAGTCAAGCCAGCTAGCCTTCGAACTGCATTTGTTATACAAATGAAAAGTAGATCAATGTTGCTTCAATCTATCTCTGGGTTTTTTTTATGAATTAAACAATAGATCTGCAAGCAATCTAATTGCCCTAAGTGGTGGCTCTAGTAACCTCTTTAGATCACCCCTGTGTCTTACATACACTGAACATTACTTACTCGGCCTAAATACCTTAACTGAATTGCAAATTGTGAGTGAAAACTTGTTTAAAGTCTTGCACTGGTACCATCGCACCCTGCCTTCAAGGCAGTCTGTATGCATCGCACTTCCCGAGTGCAGTAGGTGCGCTGCATACTGGTTTCACTCTGTAACAGGTGCGATGGTCAGGGAGGGTTAAATTTACCCTCAGACTGTGGTTTTTTCTCACTGTTTTCAGTCCTATTCAGGAGTTTTGTTGTCTGTAGTCAGTGTATTTCTATGAAAACCCCCTTCTCTTTCATTATTCTGCCTCCTTAGTGCAAAGAATTGTAAGTGTTTTTTATGTATTGTGCATCACTTTCAGTTCTCTTTTGCAAAAAGTAGCTTAGTCGAACTGTCATTTCTAAATCTAAAAGTATCGTAGCTATCGTTTTCAGTTTTAGAAAACAATCCCATTGTTCTTGATAGTTGATTATACAGTTACTATTGCATAGGATTTGAATTAGTATTTTTGAAGTGTCGAAAAGAAATTTTCATTTCAAAATGGCAAAGTGTCTCTCCTACCTTCACTTCATTTTGAAAAAGAATTTTGTTGAGTACTGTCGCTTTAAAAGTAATTCAGATTTGCACATAGCTTTCTTAACATCATTCATACATTAAGAAGGCTGAAAACAAATACATGCATGTGCATTTACATTTCGACAGCTTGGTTTGATTTAGGACTGTGCATTTAGCGTGTGCTCTGTGCTCCGTGAAGAAAAGATTCTTGACTTTCTTTCCTTAGTAGCTAGGATTTTCATTGCCGAAAGAAGATTAAACATTGGTTTATCATCTAAGACTACATTTTAGGAATTATATACACATCACATGGTGAACCTGAAAGGCAAATTGTTAAGCAAGATCAACTTAAAATAAATTTAATGAATCTAACAATGCTTTGGAACTTAACACGCAAAATCTAGAGGTCTAGGCAAGAGACGTATTCCAGCGTCGTAAAACCTGGTAACTGTTGTTTTTAGTGTTGGTTGGGTGATTCCTCCACTCTGAGACGGAAAGTGCCAGTACAGACTTGTGCTCCCACTTACCGTCGAGTATATATTGGGAGACCACAATACGCTGCATCCTTTATCCTTAGGAAGCTGTGTCTACCGCCCTATCGATCGCAATGCACTGAACACAACATTCGGGAAGATTGATTGTCGTACCATAAAAATTATTCTGCAGTTTTGCGATTAGTTTGGTAATCCTCTCTGCCTAGATCTCCAAAGAAGTCCATTTTGCTCCTTTTCAGACTCCTTAAAGGAAAAGGTCCTCTGACACTGTCACTTCAGGCTAATAAAAATCGAAGGCGACTAGAGTCATCTTTTGTTTTTTCTCGACTCTTTAAAATTGAAAAAACAAGTTGTGTCAAAATGTCTAAAATTTATTTTAATCAGAATAACATCACAAATTCCCCCATTGGTCTTTAGGTTGAGAAAATGGAGTCTACCAACCAAGGATTTCCCCTTGTTGGAAATCCTAGTCCCTTCTCCTCTTGGGGAGATGTTGGTCCACCCCATATGGCCACTTTGTCACTTCCAGGGTTGACAATTGGTTTTCCTGTCTGGCTCTTCTCTACCTCTGTCGTTCAAAATCCTGTAATTCCTGAACAGTCAAATCAGCAACTAGACAACACTAGAGTTGCCTCCCAACCTTCTACTTCATCTGATTCTCCCTCTCCTCCTTCCTTTTCACTTGATAAAGCTAATAAAGCTAAAAATCAAGTAACTAAGAAGAAGAAGAAATGGAAAGAGAAAAAGGAACCAAAATCAAAAGGGGGCAACCAAGCATCGTCTAGCGAAAATCCTCACACCGCACCATCGAAACCTAAATCTCCTTGTGTCATTTTCAATGGAGACCACTATCACCGATATTGTCCCTGCATATCTCAGATCTTAAGGGACTGGTCTCCTCATTTGCACAATCCGGTGGCGTCAACCTTTGCGATCATGTTGGATGCACACCATCAACCAGTGAAAGTGAAGCACATGGACAGAAAAGGAATCCTAAATTTCCTTGTAAGTTGTGTGAAGGCAATCACGTCGTCCACCATTGTCCCTTCCTTGACGAGGCTAAAAGAGTTTTGGATGATTTTCCAGTTTCACCACTACGACTTCCTCCTGGATATAAAAAACTCTTGCCAAGTCCTCCACCGGTTGAAAATCTGGTTGGTCCATCATTGTGGTCAGCCGAAGTGTGTATCATTGAAAATGAGCCCTCTAAATCCATACCAAACGAAATTCAAAAGGTCGAGATGGCAGTTGACCAGGTCTTTCCTTCAAAGTGCTCATCTTTGAATGATACCGTCACTGAAGAGAAAGAGAATGACACCATTCAAATTCTTTTTGTCAACATAGACTCCGATGAACTTAGGGGCAGTCCTCCCGTTCCTTTATCGCAGGAAGGAAGTTCATCAGAGTCATATCTGGCCATCTATTCGGTCCCACCACTAAGCAACCTAGTGGTTTCCTTCGACTAGAATCTACTAGGCAGACCCCGTTTACCAGCTAGTGTACCATTCAAAATCATTGTACAAGCTTACAGAATGGTCATGGCTAGTACCATCATCCATGAAGGGGCTTCTGTGAGTATCCTTTCCTCAACTGCTTGGAAAGCACTTGGTTCGCCATCTCTTTTGCCTGAAATGAGAAATCTGACAGGCTTCGACAAAGGAACCAGTCGACCTTTAGGGATCCTTCCAAATGTGCCCATTATTTTGAGAAGGAAAACCATTCACATGAACGTGATGGTAGTTCAAGGACCTTTGGATTATAATCTACTCCTTGGACGCGACTATATTTATTGCATGGGAGCCATCGTCTCCTCACTCTTTAGAGTAATGTGTTTTCCACACGAAGGCAGAATGGTCAAGCTCTTAGACCAAATGTCATTCTCCAGTTCACACATTGCACATAGTTAAATGCCATCCCTAAATGGTCTTTCCACGCAAGGAATGTCTCATCGATCTCCAGTCCATCCACTTGATGAGCACGAGTAATTCAGGAGGATGTGACTAAAACGTAGGGGGCAAGCACCCTGGTCTGTTTCGGCAGGAAAACCTTGGGTATAGAGTAGGTTTCCGCGGAGGATATATGACTAGTCTGACAAACCTATCCTTATAGGAAAATGGGATCAGACTGGAATAAGATACCTTCGTTAAAGCTATGTGAGTGGAATGCATCTGCGCCACTCACCTTTGTCTGTTTTGATAGACATCGCCAAGGAAGCATTTTATCTGCTATGCAGATGGAACTTTCTTGGTAACTTGGAAATTTTTCGCTATACCTGGGGGCATGCAAACCTTTCCGCATGTAAGCGAAGAGCGGCTATTTATTTTTTAAATTTGTAGGACCTCTAACCCTTTAAACCTGTAAGGCTAGTCATTTCCTAACTTTCATAAAGAAAGGATCTGGGGCAAAGCTTCAAAAGGTGCAAGCCCTATAAAAAATGGCATCTTGAATGAGACATCCCTATCATACGACTGGCGAGAAATGTTACCGCAGGTTTCAAGCTCGTTAAAAAATAAACCCTCCACGAGCAATTTTAGCGCAGAGTTCAAGCTCGTTAAAAAATAAACATAATTCATGAGCAAATGTTTCCCCCAGCGTTTAAGCTCATTAAAAAATGAACCGGTAAATAACCATTGTGAATGCCTTATCGCTAGCTTTTGAGCCTTGGTCGTGTTCTCGCCATCACCTCCACTCTGTTTTTAGCCGATCATTCACCCCCATATGATTCTTCACCCCTTCGAGGAACATCTGTGAAGAGTGATTCTATTAGTCATCCTTGTGACACTGCCGTGATTGGAAAATTCCAAATATTACCTGGAATCAACTGCTACCTGAAACCATCACTCGTCCCTCGAAAACGAGTCTTCTTTAAGCTCTTTTCACCTGACTCGTAAAATATGAAAAGATTGTCGAATGATTTTCCTCTCCAGCTCGTTAAAGTAATCGGAAGTGTTATCCCTCCTCTAGATTTTAATCTTTTTGGACCTGAGGGGTTATTACAAAAAAAGATCGAGCACTTGTCTTGTTTGGCTCGTTAAAAATATTGAAAATTCATCCCTTTTGTATTATTTTATGCTTTTTCAAACTTAAGGGATTATATGACGAAAAAGAATCATTGGAGTCTCTTTTCCGTTTCTTTCAGACTCTCTAAAATTGAAAGCAACCAAGTTATCTTTGTCGTTAAACTCGTTAAAGCCTAATAGCAACAATCTCATCCAAATGGACGAGAACGAGTTTCACTGTCGCTAGGCTTGCTAAAATATAGCGATAGGTTCGCCCGAAGGGCGAATTATAGAACAAGCATATGTTATCCTCCTCAAGCTTGACAAAAATAAAGAGGTACTGGTCAACAATGACTGGGGAAAATTGGGAAGAAATCTTGAAGAAACTTTATTGGTAGCAAGTTGCTCTTGAACATGACACTTTCCTTCTGCATCCATGCCGGGTTGGGTTGTTCCGTTCACTTGTCATCACCATTGGTCCATCACACCATCCATATTTGGGGTTAACGCTACCAATCCATCATTGTGTCGCCGATATGTTCAAGAGAAGTCATTCATACCATTCACCTGTGTCTCACCCACTACAATACATTCATGCTTCATTCCTTCATGACTGCCACCTTGAACCCTGTATCGTCAGATTGTTTTCACCTCCAAAATCATTTGCTTCATTCTATGTCATTGATGTGGGATTCATTAAGGCCCTCCTGTGACGGGTCGCTTCTTGTCAACATCAGCTCATTATCCAATAAGTTGACTTAGGAACAACCCTTTCAGTACTTTGAAGCTTGCATGCCTCAATGGCAAGTTTCTCACTTTTGGTGACAGGTTTACATCAATGGCCTTCGATCGAAAGATTTTACGTGGTGTTCGATGCTAAGTCCTTTTTCACACCACATGAATTGTACTGTAGTACCTTGAGGGTCATTGTAATTATTGGTTATTCCTCTCGCGCCTATTAACAACTTACATCATTGGCTGGTAATCAGGTGATGTCTTTCCATGTTCGACTCCAAAACATTTTTCACATGGATCGACTTGTACTCTGAGTGAAGATTGAATAAGTTTTGAAGACCCCGGATCTAGTTTCATCCATCCGGGCTATGATATATTCAGGAATATAAATACATCAAGTGTACATCATTGCCGAACAGATGATCATCCAAATCAAAGAATTATGTGTCCATATCATCAGTCTGTCACACAGACGATTGTCTATCCTATGTACATGAAAATGAATTTATAAAGCTGAGCATGGGAATGCCCGCCTCAGCTAGATCATGAAAAAATGTTGTCAAAATAATGTATTGTATTATATCTTATTACAGGTCGCCTCCCATCTCAGAAAAACTTCAGATCCTCATAGTAAAGCATTTCACCCGACATCAAAAAGATTAATGACCTCATGCTTTAGGGGGCAACTGTTATAGATGTTTTTGGGCACTTCAACCCCAATCCTAAATGTCCATAAACTGAGGGCTCCTAAGTCCCTAAAATTGTTGCTTCACTGCCTAAAGGAACAAGGTCAACTGATTACATCATCTCCCAGAAGTTCTCCACTAAAACCTGCTCATAAATGGTCAAAACTCGACCATACTGAAAACCCAGTGCAGAGGGTGCGATGTATATCACCTTCCCAGTGTACAAGGTGCGATGCATACTAAATTTCTCCTCTGTAGGGTGTGATGGTAAGGAATGGACAAATGGCAGGGACAAAATGCGAGGTGGAAGATCATGGAATCTTCCAGAAGCTTCCCCTCCGACACTTGCCTCTCTGTTTTCGACCAGGGATGAGTAAGAGATCATCATTCTCCAGGTGGAAGCAGGAACTATCAGAGAGAGGACACTAATCAAGACCCCAGAAGATGACTCACCTCCCTATAATCATCTATATATGGATCCCTCATCACAGAGATCCAGAGGTTGGAATTTGTATCTTATAGAGAAGTGTTGTTGGTTTTCTGGTGTACATTCATAGTGTTGGGTGATCTAAGCTTTGCTTGAGGTGAAGAAGGGCTTCCTAGCTGGAGGATGATGCTAGGTCAGAACATATGGTTTTAATCCTCTTGCTACTTTTCATCTTAATAAAGCTATTCTTGTTTTCTTCCATATTCTTGTGTACTTGTTTATATATGCATTTATATGGTTAACGCACATCTGATCCTGTGTTATTTATGAATATAGATCTTTGTTTCTTTGATACTAGTATGTTGTTGTGATTCCACAGGTTCTATTTAAAGCTAGGCAGATGAATAAGAAGCGGTGAAGCTCTATCAAGAAGGAGAGGAAATCAAGCGCAAGACTCAGGTTGGTCTCCTTGGTTCTCCTCTTGTTTATTTTCATAAAAGAAAACAACAGTAGACTTTACTTGTTTGTTTCTAAGATAGCCACCCATCTTAGTGGGAATAGCAGCATCCAAGTGGACACTATTCCCAGTAACAAAATGGCGACTCTGCTGTGGAGCGACTAGATTACTTGTTAGCTTATCTATCCTTGTTTCTTTTATAAACTTATAGACAGAGCCTGAAGTTCGAACTGCATTTGTTATACAAATGCAAAGTAGATCAATGCTGCTTTAGTCTATCTCTAGGTTTTGTTTATGAATTAAACAATAGATCTGCAAGCAATCTAATTTCCCTAAGTGGTGGCTCTAGTAACCTCTTTAGATCACCCCTGTGTTTTACATACACTGAATGCTACTTACTAGGCCTAAATCCTTGAACTAGATTGCAAACTGTGAGTGAAAACCTGTTTAAAGTCTTGCACTAATACCATCGCACCCTGCCTTCAAGGCAGTCTGTATGCATCGCACTTCCCGAGTGCAGTAGGTGCGCTGCATACTGGTTTCACTATGTAACATGAGCGATGGTCAGGGAGGGTTAACTTTATCCTCAGACTATGGTTTTTTCTCACTGTTTTCAGTCCTATTCAGGATTTTTGTTATCTGTAGTCAGTGTACTTCTGTGAAAACCCCCTTCTCTTGAATTATTCCGCCTTCTTAGTGCAAAGAACTGTAAGTGTTTTTTATGTATTGTGCGTCATTTTCAGTTCTCTTTTGCAAAAAAGTAGCATAGTCGAACTGTCGTCTCTAGATCTGAAAGTGTCGTAGCTGTCATTTTCAATTTTAGAAAGCAATACCATTGTTCTTGATAGTCGATTATACAGTTACTATTGCATAGGATTTGAGTTAGTAGTTTTAAAATGTTGAAAAGCAATTTTCATTTCAAAATCGCAAAGTGTCTCTCTTGCTTTCACTTCATTTTGAAAAAGAATTTTGTCGAGTACTATCGCTTTAAAAAGTAATTTAGATTTGCACATAGCTTTCTTAACATCATTCATACATTAAGAATGCTGAAAAAAATACGGCATGTGCATTTGCATTTTGATTACTTGGTTTGATTTAGGACTGTGCATTTAGCATGTGCTCTGTGCTCTGTGAAGAAAATATTCTTGACTTTCTTCCCTTAGTAGCTAGGATTTTCATTGCTTAAAGAAGATTAAACGTTTGTTTATCATCTTAGACTGCATTTTAGGAATTATACACACATCACACGGTGAACCTGAAAGGCAAATTGTTAAGCAAGATCAACTTAAAATAAATTCAATGAATCTAACAACGCTTTGGAACTTCACGCACAACATCTAGAGGTCTAGGCTAGAGACGTATTCCAGCGTCGTAAAGCCTGGTAACTGTTGTTTTCAGTGTTGGTTGGGTGATTCCTCCACTCTGAGACGACAAGTGCCAGTACGGATTTGTGCTCCCACGTACCGTCGAGTATATATTGGGAGACCACAATAGGCTGCATCCTTTATCCTTAGGAAGCCGTGTCTACCGCCCTATCGATCGCAATGCACTGAACACAGCATTAGGGAAGATTGATTGCCATACCGTAAAAAGTATTCTGTAGTTTTGCGATTGGTTTGGTAATCCTCTCTGCCTAGATCTACAGAGAAGTCCATTTTGCTCCTTTTCAGTCTCCTTAAAGGAAAAGGTCCTCTGAGCACTTGTCACTTCAGGCTCAATAAAAATTGAAGGCGACTAGAGTCATCTTTTGTTTTTTCTTGACTCTTTAAAATTGAAAAAACAAGTTGTGTCAAAGCCTCTAAAATTTATTTTAAATCGGAATAAAATCACAAATTCCCCCGTTGGTCTTTAGGTTGAGAAAATGGAGTCTACCAACCAAGGATTTCACCTTGGAGGAAATCCTAATCCATTCTCATCTTGGGGAGATGTTGGTGCACCCCATATGGCCACTTTGTCACTTCCAGGATTGACAATTGGTTTGCCTATCTGGCTCTTCTCTACCTCTGTCGTTTAGAATCCCGTAATTCCTGAACAGTCGAATTAGCAACTAGATGACACTAGAGTTGCCTCCCAACCTTCTACTTCGCCTGATTCTCCCTCTCCTCCTTCCTCTTCACTTGATAAAGCCGATAAAGCTAAAAATCAAGTAACTGAGAAGAAGAAGAAGCAGAAAGAGAAAAAGGAAAGGAAGAAAAGGAACCAAAATTGAAAGGGGGCAATGAAGCGTCATCTAGTGAAAATCCTCACACCGCACTCTTGAAACCTAAATCTCCTTGTGTCATTTGCAATGGAGACCACTATCACTGAGATTGTCCCTTCATCCCTCAGATCTTAAGGGACTAGTCTCCTCGTTTACACAATCCGGTGGCGTCAACCTCTGACGATCATGTTGAATGCACACCATCAACCAGTGAAAGTGAAGCACATGGACAGAAAAGGAATCCCAGATTTCCTTGTAAGTTGTGTGAAGGCAATCACGCCGTCCATCATTGTCCCTTCCTTGATGAGTCTAAAAGAGTTTTGGATGATCATCCAGTTTCACCGCTACGACTTCCTCCTGGATATAAAAAACTCTTGCCAAGTCCTCCACCAGTTGAAAATCCGATTGGCCCATCATTGTGGTCAGCCAAAGCGTCTATCACTGAAAATGAACCCTCTGAACCCATACTAGACGAAAGTCAAAAGGTCGAGACGGCAGTTGACCCAGTCTTGCCTTCAGAGTGCTCATCTTCGAGTGATACCGTCACTGAAGAGAAAGAGAACGACATCGTTCAAATTCTTTTCATCAACACAGACTCTGATGAACTTGGGGGCAGTCCTCCCATTCCTTTATCACAGGAAGGAAGTTCATCAGAGTCATATCCGGCCGTCTATTCGGTCCCACCACCAAGTAGCCTAGTCATTTCCTTCGACTAGAATCTACTAGGCAGACCCCATTTACCAGCTAGTGTACCATTCAGAATCATTGTACAAGCTTACAGAATGGTTATGGTTGGTACCATCATCGATGAAGGGGCTTCTGTGAGTATCCTTTCCTCAGCTGCGTGGAAAACGCTTGGTTCGCCATTGCTTTTGCCTAAAATGAGAAACCTGACAGGCTTCGACAAAGGAACCAGTCGACCTTTAGGGATCCTTCCAAATGTGCCCATTACTTTGAGAAGGAAAACTGTTCACATGAACATGATGGTAGTTCAAGGACCCTTGGATTATAATCTACTCCTTGGACGCGACTATATTTATTGCATGGGAGCCATCGTCTCCTCACTCTTTAGAGTAA
>APFE030377709.1:166697-192615 GCA_000404065.3 Pinus taeda | reverse complement strand
TGATGGTTTGAGGAGTGGTAATTCCAGCCAATGCATTACAAGATATGGTTGGATTCATTTCTTCTTTATCTAGGCTTTGTTCCTGGAGTATATCCTCTTCTTTTGACCTTTCTTGTTCCTTTTATTGTTCCTCTTCATAATCTATGTAGAATAATTTCTTCTCAGCACACTTATGACCTTTAGTGCATTTGGTATCACAATTGTAACAAAGCCCTTTTGCTCTTTTTTCTTTCAATTGTTGTTGTGTCAACCTTATAGGTTGTGGAAGGCTAGGGGCAACAACATTTCCATCTTTATAGTTGTGAGTGATAGGCTTCCTGGTTGCCATACTTTTTCTTTCCATTTTTCTTGCTAACCTGAATGCCTTCTCCAATGAATCAGGTTCCCAAAGGCGAACATCATGTTGGATATTCTCCTTTAAAGTCCCTATGAACACATGAATCCTATGCTCCTTTGGAATATTTTTTACCCTTATTTTCAATTTTTGGAACTCATCAATGTGCTCCATTATTGAACCCTTTTGTTTGAGACTTATCAATTGGCTAAAAAAAGGTGTTGCTTTTTGTATCCTCATAATGTGCTGTCATTTCTTCCATAAAAATTTCTCAAGTGATAATTTGTTTATGAGAGCAAAGCCATTGATACTATACAAACTAATTTGGTTCCAAATATAAAGTTGCAATACGTACCTTTTGTGTGTTTTGCACATTATTGAGATCGAAAAATTGCTCCATTTGTAGTATCCATGTTGCGGGATCCTTGCCATCAAATTTCCTCATATCGATTTTTGGAATATGGTGGGTGTTCAATCCAACATTAGAGTCTATGAAATCATGATTAACATTTCTTTTGTCCTCATCATGAGTTTCCTTTGCTACTCTTTCACCATTAGTGACCATTTCTTGTAGCAACTTATTCAAATTTATCTTCGATTATTCCATCTTATCATCCATGCCATCCATCTTAGCGTCTATGCCATTCATCTTAGCTTCCATCCCATTGATCTTAGTTTCCACGCCATTTATCTTAGCTTTTGTTATCTTTTGTGAGAGTGACATTTATTGCACTTGGTCTTGTAATTTTGATATATCATGTAGCATTTCTCCCTCTTCTTCATGAATCATGCTAGAGCTTTCAGGTTGTTTACTAGGTGTCTCCATTTTCTTTCTTTGAGGCATCAATTACGGATATAGTTCTTCACTATTCCCTTTGAATTCCTTCAAACTAATTTTTCAAACCAAGCTTATGCAAATATTAAAAAAAATACACACCTTTTTTTCACTTTGTAGGCACTCGATATTGAATATGATGTATCTTTGTAATTTTGGATCTTTCAGTTCTGAAATTGCAAATTGCAGTATCCCTCTATGTCCTCTTCCAATGCCACCAATCTGATTGAATCTAGATTCTCCAAGAAAGAGGTATGCACAATCTCCCAAGATGACCTAATTATATACCTTTTTAGAAGAATGAACTTGTATGAGGTGCCACGTGTCACTGTTTTAACCTTCGGGTCTAAAAAATATACACAGGAAACTACAGCCCATCCTCTTTCTGTAAATTCTTATGAAATTTCAATCTGATGCCCAAAACAAAAGTTATGACGATTTTCCCAAGGTCACCTGTTTGGAATGTAATTCAGGAGTCTGCAAAAAAGGACCAACTTCCTCAGATCATATCTCCACAAATATATTGCTAAAATATCTGAAATTTGGACCCAAGGTTCAACGTGATTTCATCTCAAATGGGTTTTTTTGTTCTCTTCTGAAACGTCACAGAAAAAGAGTTATAACGAAAATTCCACGATGACCTATTTGGAGCAGCGAAACCCTAGAATCCAAAGCTCTGATACCAAATGTTATGAAACCAACTCACAAAAATATAGAAAAGATAGATCAATGCTTTAGAATTCAGCCTCTTTGAGGGGGAAACCTTATTTACATTACATAAATGAACAATTCTTGGATGATTCAAATGACAAAACATCCTTTATATATATAGGAGTCTAAGGAATCACAATATAACCAAGCCGACCTAACAATAATAATATAAAGGCACAAAAATAACAATAGAGGGATTCTATGGGTCACAACAATATTAATAAGGGATACAACTACAATAGTAATGGGGGCATCATTAGTGTTATAGGGACCTCATATGGCTTGTCTTTTGTATTTTATTGTTTATGTTCTATCTATAATTACTATCAATGTGAATTAATGGTTTAAGTGTTTTCTATTAGAAATTAAGTGGAAATTATCATTGGGTGAATCAAAGGACATTGAAGTAATTGTTGCAAGCATAGAACACATCATTGTTATCTAAAATTAACAGATACTATCAAATTTTGGAGAAGCTTCGCGTCTGTATATGAGCAAAGGTAAATCTACACTCATATCATAAAATAAGGAGGAGTTGGTGATCAAGGAGATAACTCAAACCTTTGAGGTGGCATCTATTTCTATGGAGGGAGGGTTTAAATATATGAGTTTTTGTTTGAAACCTAAAAAATATGAAGTTAGGGATTGGGAATGGCTCATTACAAAATTCAAGTGAAAATCATCTCTATGGTCGAACAAGTGGCTAACGTTGGGAGGCAAGCTGGTTATGATCAAAGCGGTTCTTCATAATATTTCTATTTATTGGATGGATATCTTCTTTTGATCCAGGTGGATGTTGGTGGCCACCCACCTATCCCATTTGGACCCCCACAACTCTCTCTTTTAGTCTTTTTAGTTTCCTAAATTGTAGCACTATTTACTATTTTTAGCTGTTTTTCGGGTCCTGAACTTCCGAAGCCGTTTTGAGGCCCTAAACGACATTTTTTTGGGAAATCTGGGGGCAAGATGGGTCCATGGACCTATATTTTCCTTTCCGAAGTGGTAGTGCTTGGATAGATATTTCTAACAAGCTATTGTACGCGTCAAACGGAGATCGTATGCCAAAGCTACGACCCCGGGAAGTTGATGTACCAATTTACACAAACGGGGCCCACAGTTTGGCGTTTCATCTTCTAGGGTTAGGTTTTGGAATGTTAAGGGTTTTCCATTGTTTCTCAACAATAAATAGGCCCTCGAGCCTCATTGTAACACAGTTCAGAGGCATGTAGCCACCACACATCTCTTCTCAAGATAAGCTACCATCACCCTAGCTGGTTTATTTCCATTACTGTTTGTAAGCATATTTCAGTATTTTACATTAATTGAAATGAAGTATTATTTCCGCTGCATATCTGTGTTTATGGTTATCTCTATAATTTGTTGCATTCCTGTTTAAATCCAGATCAGTGGTATCAGAGCGGTCTGCTTTTTCTTTGTTTTTCTTTGCATGTCCCCAACGATGTCGGGATATAAGGAGTTAGGGCTTGAACTGGTCAAACCTTTGCAAGACCAGCCTTGCAAATCCCAACGGCCTCCCATGGTAGATGAGAAGAAAGACGAAGGGGCAGGAGATCCTATCAAAATCTTACTCGAAGAAGCCCTCGAGCGACAACGAAATGCAATGATGGACAGCTTTGCCCAGATCCTTCAGCGGCTACCCAGAAGCTACGCATCAGCTTCCAGCAGCTACTCTGGAAATGCCATGCCCTTTAAGGTACAAGTTAATTTTTAAATCCCCATATTTGAGGGTCAGATAGACGCAGATGCTGTAGATAAATGGTTAAATCTATTATAGGATTATTTTTCTGTTCATGAATTTTTGAGTCGGAAAAAGATTGTTTTCGCTCTTCTCAAAGCAGCGCCCCACGTCAAGGATTGGTGGGAAATCTACTGTGAGCAGAAGGATGAAAGTACTGGCTCACTATTTTCAACTGCACCCACTTGGGATTCATTCCGGGATGCCATCAAGGAGCAGTACTACCCTGTCAAAAGCTATGAGGACAAATACATCAAATGGACCATGTTGTGGTAGGGACGGGACCAAGATGTGCCTGAGTTCACCAACATTCTTCATACCCTTCGCACACAGTTGGGTATCAAAGATTCTGAGCTGCATCTGGTACTCAAATACCGCAGCTGCGTACACAGACACATCCAGGAAGAGATGGAGTTCTTGAACATCTCCTCACTCGGCACAACATATCAATACGCTGTCAAAATCGAGCAAAAGTTCAAACAGAAGAAGCGAGACTTTGGACCTGCAAATCCGAAGCCCAAAGGACAAAGCCAACGCGGGGTGGCCCAAGACAACCCCTCGAAGCTGCAAGAAAAGAACAACACCATGAAGCCGAAGAAGGACACAGGAAAGTGGTGTGAGTTCCACAAGAGTCCCACTCATAACACAAGTGAGTGTCCAACCAAGCAGTCGCTGGTGGCCGAGTTGAAGGCTTCCGAATCAGATGCATGTTCTGACCTTGAGCAAGAACCCAACAAGGGGAATGGCAAAGGGAAGCAGATCATTGATGCGGGCCCCAGCGCCACTGTTGCCATCGCCAAGATCCAAAAGAATGAGCCTGAAGACCCAGAGGAGGGGGAGCGCCTTTTCCACTCATAAATGTGGGTGAAGGGTTCACCGATGCAATTCATTGTTGACAGTGGGAGCCAGAAGAACCTTGTTTTAGCAGAGGTTGTGAAGCGGCTTGGCCTACCGACTACACCACACCCACAGCCGTACAGTATCGGGTGGCTTCATGAAGGACGAGATCTCAAAGTTCGCTAACAATGCCGCCTACCCTACAGTATCAAGCCCTTCACAGATGAGAAATTGTGTGATGTTACACCTCTAGATGTTTGCGATGTACTATTAGGCCAACCATACTTGTGGAGGCGACATGCTGTGTATGAGTCAAGGCCTCGTGCTGTCATTATTTCTTTGGATGATTCATTATACAGGATACCGGAGGTAGCCCCACCTACCGCCACCTCTTTGATCACTGCTAAGAAAGGCAACAAGCTCATCTCCCAGACCAGGAAATTCATTTGTATGGTTCACTCCCAAAGTAAGGGGAAGATCATTGCTACATCCATGACCCCCGCAAAAGGTTCCTCTATGCGGCAACAACAACAAAGGGATACGATCATGAAAAGACACAGGAACAACTTCTCCTCACCCACAGGGGTACCACACAAGTTTCAGGTGGGCGACAAAGTTTGGTTACATCTGTAGAGAGAACGCCTTACCAAAACCCATCAGAAACTTAGGCGACTCCGACATGGTCCTTACGCCAGTACCAAGGCTACGGGCAACAATGCTTTGAAGCACAACATTCCTCCATTCCTTGGCTTGCACCGAGTGTTCAATGCGGACCGTCGTCGACCATGCTTCCCACCATTTCTGGACACATCAGAGATTGCAGAACAACTCACCAGAGACCCAGCTCAGCAGAAGCTTCCTCATCTCAGGAGGAACTCAACGCAAAATGGGAACATTGCTTCCTAAGGGGGGAGGAATGATCCAGGTGGATGCGGGTGGCCACCCACCTATCCCATTTGGACCCCCACAACTGTCTCTTTCAGTCTTTTCAGTTTCCTAAATTGTAGCACAACTTACTATTTTTAGCAGTTTTTTGGGTCCTGAACTTCCGGAGCCGTTTTCAGGCCCTAAACAACGTTTTTTGGGAAATCTGGGGGCAAAATGGGTCCATGGATTGATGTTTCCCTTCCCGAAGTGGTAGTTCTTGGATAGATCTTTCTAACAAGCTATTGTACGCGTCAAACGAAGATCGCATGCCAAAGTTACGACCCGGGAAGTTGATGTACCAATTTACCCAAACGGGGCCCACAATTTGGCGTTTCATCTTCTAGGGTTAGGTTTTGGAATGTTAAGGGTTTTCCATTGTTTCTAAACAATAAATAGGCCCTTGAGCCTCATTGTAACACAGTTCAGAGGCATGTAGCCACCACATCTCTTCTCAGAGATAAGCTACCATCGACCTAGATGGTTTATTTCCATTACTGTTTGTAAGCATATTTCATATTTTACATTAATGAAATGAAATATTATTTCCGCTGCATATCTGTGTTTATGGTTATCTCTGTAATTTGTTGCATTCCTGTTTAAATCTGGATCATCTTTCTACCTAAATATATTTTAAAACGAATTGATTCTATTATAGCTAGGTTCTTATGGGTTGGGCTTGGAACCTCTTAAGAAGATCCACTTAACACGTTTAGAAGTGCTTACGAGACATGCGAAGGATGGGGCCTAGGTTATAAAGGATACATAATGTTTCAACAAGGCAATTATATTAAGTATTGGGGGTTTTCGCAGTGCATTATATTAGATATAATTTTTTGGGATTCAACTACGTTAAGTAAGTCATTCATCTATCCACTTATATTAGGTATTGGGGGTTTTCCCAATTCATTATATTAGATATAATTTTTTGGGATTCAACTGCGTTTAGTAAGTCATTCATCTATGACCATTTCCATGAGAGGTAGTCGTAACTGACTAATTTCTCATGATTTTTGAATAGTCCACATAACACTTATTGCTTCGGGTGATGCTCATAGGGGTGAAGAAGTGGGATTGGAACTAGTGAAATAAATCACATAGCATCAATCATCACTTTCGGGGCTTGCACCCAATAACCAGGACTTCCCGGGAGGTCACCCATCCCAGATCGCCTTTGGCTCAAGCACACTTAACTGTGGAGTTTTCCCCACAATCAAGTCCACTTAGCTTGCTACCCCATTTGTAGAACCTTAGCAAGTGTTGTGCCTCATGAACCATT
Source organism: Pinus taeda (assembly GCA_000404065.3). Classification (NCBI taxonomy): domain Eukaryota; kingdom Viridiplantae; phylum Streptophyta; class Pinopsida; order Pinales; family Pinaceae; genus Pinus; species Pinus taeda. The sequence continues at coordinate 185,939 of APFE030377709.1, read as the reverse complement.
TAAGTAGAGTTCCCTTCCCTTATAGCCAAGAATTTATGGAGAGCTTTCTAGGGCCATGGTTTTTGACAACAAGTGTCTAAAAAATAGACGACATGAGAATTTAATTATAGAGGGGACTCCAGAGAAGAAGGTGGCTTCATATATATGGAGAAGCATGATGAAAAACAAAAATTGGCTTCTAGGCAATTTGAGATGGGAGGTTGGAAGGGGGAATAAGATTGCTATTGGTTTGGATGCTATCAAAGGAGTGGAAGGAACACTTTCTCTTTTTGTTCCTATCCTTGAGAATTTACATAAAAAAGGCTTTTATTTCTGTACTAAATCCCTTTGGAATGAGGTATTTCTTTTGTTACAGATTACTGGCCTAATGCATATGATCCTGGTTTGTCGAAGGATTTAGCGATGAAATGGCATCGTTACACATCACACTTATGTCTAGCAGGTTTAGTATTAAATGAGAAGGAAGAGAGGATGACATGGAGAGGAGTCATGTTTAATGAGTAGATCACGGTCAAAGAAATCTACAAATATATTTCTTAGGGACGTGGCCTGATCGATAAAGCTTGTTGGTTTCATAAGACATGGAAATGGGATATTCCTCTCAAATTAAACTGTTTTATGTGGTTGGTGATCTGTAACAGGTTATTAACTTGGGAAAACCTCCATAAAAGGGTTTTTTAGGGTCCTGGAAGATGCTTTTTATGTAAAGAAGATTTTGAAGATGCAGAACATTTGTTTCTGGCCCGTCCTTATGCAATCTTGGTATGGAGTGGGGTTTTACAAATACTTAAAATTCAAATTCTTTGGAACATGGACTACTTTGAGAGGTGTCTAACACAATGGTTTGAAGTTTACAAGGCACATCACTCCTTGCCCTTCTATATTTTGTGGGTCATTTGGTGAAGCAAGAATGAGAAGATATTTGATCAAACATACCCAAGTATTAGAGACACTTGTTCAAATTTTTGTTGCATATTTTATGGAGATCGAGCCTATGAAGGAGGGACAATCAAGGAGACATTTTCTACTCAAAGAGGTATGGTTACACTATCTTGTTGTCTTTTTTGACGGAGCATCTTCTAATAGGGTATGTGGTAGTGGAGTTTATTTAGTTTTGGAGGCAGACAACTTCTTTCATTACAGTTGGTATAATGCCATAGGGTTAAATAATAGAGCTGAGCTTATTGCACTATGGGGGGCCCTACAATGTGCTAATTGGATTGCAATTAAGGATTTAGATATGTTTGAAGACTCCAAGGTGATGCTGGATTGGGTACAACAAGAGAAAATTTGGCCCACCTCGCCTCATATATTAATGCAACACATTAAATCTTTGATGAGGACTTTTCAGACACTGACCTTTAATCATATCTATAGAGAACACAATCATGTGACAAATCTCCTATCAAAAAAAGGTTGTTGTTGCTTGCTTAGAAAGATCTTCTTTTCAACCTTTGATAGAGGATCCCTTTTAAGCTTGAGGAGTTTTCATTTATAAAGAATACCTTTAATAGCTTCATTATATGTTTAACAACTTCCACTATATAGTCTTTTCACTATCCTTGATAGTTTCCATAGAACCCAATGTACTTTTTGTGTTAAGTTTTGAGACAATATTGTCCTAATTTCTTGTCATAAAGAACTATAAGAACATATACAAATATATATGCTAGTGGTGAGTGAGATGATGTTACAATTTTCTCATATAAATGTATTCAACCTTTTAAAAATAAAAGGTAGTTTATGTAGAGATCTATTGTATAATTTTAAAAAAATACACAATTGTAAACGCATGAAAAAAATTCCAGAATATGTACTTACTTTTTCCTGATAATTATATATATATGATTCATAGTGCCAAAATACAAAAAAAATCCCACCACTATATGCTCCACACATGCTCAGCATATCTAGCTATAATGCCACGTAACCCACTAATGGTCATGGTGAAAGTTATTTTCAACCCTCGCAGACCTTTCTCATCCGTTAATTCGTAGAAACACACACATTTCTCAGCAGGTGGTCCTCCTTCCCCATATACACGACGTTGGCGTTGCTCCATGTTGACTCAACTTTGATGCTCCCCTTCATCGTCCCCAACAATTGGACCTCTCTAAATTGATTAAACGCTACACTATATATGAAGGATCATGTTATTGGGATTAATGTATATAATCCTAACGATCTTTTTGCTTCAGGAAAATTACAGGCCACACTTGCGGCTCGGTTACTTCGATTCCCCTACCAAACCTTTGATCGCCTTCCCGCGGCTCGGTTACTTCGATTCCCCTACAAGAATTGAATCCCAAGTGGCTTGAATCCCATATCAAAGTGGATAAGCCTTAGATCAAGCTTGTTTTCTAGGTTAAGCTTTACATCAAGTTTGTTTTCTAGGTTATGGATTAGGTTTTGTGGTTGATCTAATATGAAGTGTTTTTTTTCTATAGATTTATTTGATACAAATATTTCGGGAATAGAGTACTCAACAATTTCCAAGACACATGAATTATATAATAAAAAAACAATACATAAGAACACGTTTTTATTTATTTATGGTAATGATGTGTTAAAAATATTCACTTTTTAAGAAGTTAATATAATTATGCTTATTATTGTAAATTGTACTTGAGAATCAATTGATTGTACTTGATGCGTGTCTTCCTACTTGTAACTAGCACGATTTCATTATATTAGAGTAGATGATGATGATTAACATCCACTGAGACCAATGAGGTCTATGGGAGCTTAAGAAAGTAAGAAATTAATTGAGACTTTTTAATATTTTATTTCTATGATCAAAGAGAAGGGAAATAAGTGTTCCTAGATCACCATAGTTTTGTTGAATGAACAAGTCAATAAGGTTGGCAATGTGGCAAATGTTTTGTAAATGAGAACGGAGTGAGAGCCATACAATCCAAGAGAAAGTGCATAATAGAATAGCACAATCATATAAATTAAATAGTTAGTAACTTCCTGCAAATATCAATCCATAATAAGCATTAAAACATTTATTTCGTCATAAATCTCAAGTTGTTAAAAAACAACAACAACAACAACAACAACATAGTTTAACTTATAGACAAAACGTTCTCCGATGGCTATACAATTTCAAGCAAGATTATGATTTTTTGTTATTTAATATACATTTTTGAATGCATAAATGGTGTTTTGTTATTTAAAACACATTTTTGAATGCATAAATGGATTCAACACCATGAAACCCTCCCAAGCACTCTAAATCTAGAGATTAAACAACTTAAACTCAAGTTTATAAAAATATCGGTAGGATTTTGGTTAAAATACACTGAAAAAAAACCATTTCGTATATCATTTAGACAATGCCTTAAATTATAAAAATTAATTAAATTACAACCTTATATATAGATATATATATATAACAAGATTCTCAACTATGGAGGTTCTCAATTTGTAAATAAGTTTTGTTACAATACCGTGGCTCATGAATACCACATGTTCAACAAACCATAACTCATTTCATATGACACTTGTTCCTATGACATTTTTCTTAATTAAAAAGACAAAAAAGACATAACTAGCACAACCACATTTGTATTACTACTATTAATAAATAATATTATTTAATATAATTAATTAATAAATTTAATAAAAAATTATTAAACAAAAAATTAATATAAATATAAATATAATTAACTAATAATATTTTAATAATGTTTTATATTTAAAGTAATTAATATAAATAATGTTTTGTAATAATTTATAGTAATTATTATTAATTAATTAAACTCAAAGATTTATAACTCAAGGACTAATATTAAAAGGCTTATAAATAACATTATACCCAACGAATATGAACCCTTAGATTAATAAACTTAAGACATTGATATTTTTTTTTTGTGAACTTGGCAGAACTCTATTTATTTCTATTTTCAAAAGAACTTTTCACAACCATTCACTACTGGAGTTGATTTCCCTGCCTGAAGGAAACCATGTATCCACCTATCAACTTTAAATCCTGTCCAAAATTTAAATAAGTTCATTGCTATCCATCTAGTAGCATTGTATTGGCTGTCTATTCTACTGTTTCTACTTGTCAAAATAAAAATAAACATAATTATACTGTTCATAGTCAGAACCATTTTTGAATACAACTAGTTCACTGTGTCACTCCTCATCAGAGGATATTACTGGTGCAGGTGCCTTTGCACCGGATCTTGGTATCTCGATTCGCTGCTCAATACTCCATTTCAAGTCTGTCAGAGTCTGTTCAATTCTATCGAGTGCTAGGTTGTTTCTGTATGCCTGGATCTAGATTGTCGCTATCTCCCGTAATAGTTTTGCACGGACTGGGTCCTTTTCTTTGTTCTGATTTTGTGCTTCTGTTTCTTCTCCCGCCGCATGCTCGTGCTCTTGGTGGAGGGTCATGGCCCGAGCCACCACATTCTTCATAATCCAATATTGCTGTATGGTTTGCTTGAATAGTGAGTGCCTCCCTCGAGTGGACCCTGGGTCTGGCACCATACTTTCCCATTCATCCATGGGGATATCTCGGTATTTGAGATTGGCTCTTAAATCTCTCTCCCAACTCGCAATATGAGCTCTGACTTCCAGCAGATTTTCTTCCATGCAGGTTTCGATAATTTTCTTCATGTGTTCCCCATCAAGTTTCCTGCCTCTTTTTTTTGGTTGTCCACTTGTTCCCTCCTCCTTTTTGGTTCCTATGTTTCCTCTTTTGGGGGCCATTTTGCTCCTTGTTTGGGTGCTGTTGTATTGCGTCTGGTGTGTTCTGTCTTGGTCAGAGTTCTTACTCTGGTGTATTAGATTACCTATCACAAAACCGATGCATTCATCAGCTTTATGGTTTTGACAAAGTTCAATTCCCCAATTGCCTTTTTTCTTTCCTTTATTTGTGCCTTCTATCTTCTGTTTTCTAGCTAGGGTTTGTGTACCATCTACCTCCTTGTTTCCAGGCGATTTGGGTTTTGTGACTGTTAATTTCTTTTTCAGGGTCAGGTTTCTCTTAGGTTTTCTTCCCTTAACCCCCCCTTTACAAATTTCTAAGCCCTTCCATTCCTTTCTCCTCGATCCCGAGTTTTCTTCCTCTGATGGGATCAAAGTAATTTCCTTTTCCCACCTTCCCTGGGGTTTCTCAAACGCATCTACAGGGTTCCTGGTGCCGCTCCTCTCTTCCCCCTTAGGACGCTTGAATTCCAGCATTCCTCTGGTCCTTAGGCTTTTCCCTTCCCAGGTTTCTTCCCTAATAGTTATTTTCACAATTCCCTCCATTCCTACGAGCTTGGCCTGGATCGATAGCCTTCGGGGGATACTGCTGGTTGATTTTGCAGGCTGGCCCTCTCCCTTTCTAGGTGTTAGCTCTTGCCTCCACTTTTCTCTGTTCAGGAATTGCCTATGGTCTGCAGGAATGGTGTCTACTTCTCTAGGAATTCTAGAGGCTTTTCCCTTGTTTTTGTCTATCTTAAACCAGAATCTAAGTTGATTATCAATCTTCCTGCTACAGAGACTCATGAAGCTTTCAGAGTTGGGGGGTGGAGGGTCTACATACCTGCTTACCACACCGCTGCTTCTTCCTGCTACTGCCTGCCTCTTCACTATGCCGCCACCTCCCTTCTCGCCACCTTTCCTCGTCTTTGTCTACATGCAAAGAGCTATTTGTGAGTTTTCTTTGGTTTTAATCTCTCCCTTGCTTCGACCCTTGACCCTTACTGGCATATGGCTGTCTTGGTTACCAGCACGGATCCCTTCGAGCTTGTCTCGGGATGCTGCCCTCCTATCCTTTCTCCCGATGTCCTTCATTAATTCCCACCTTCTCTCGGCTACTCTTGCTGTGTCACTTCTGATCTCATTTTTCCACTTGGTGTCCTTCCTCTACCCGCCTCTTTGTTCCCAGTCTTACCCTCCTCTTTGTCAGTTTGGTTCTTTCTCTCCCTCGTATTCTCGGGGTGCGTACCTTCCCTGCCCTGCTTCGTCAGCTGCCCGATTGACTGTCTTCTCACTTCAATCTTTGCGTTTTTCCTTTCCTCCAGTTGTCCTCTTCCTTCTTCCCACTCTCTCCTCCGTGGTCTCTCTAGGTTTCCTCTCCTGTTTGTATTTCCTTCCTTATCCTTTTCGAGTAGTTGTCTTAGGTCTGCCATTTCCTCCTTCTGGTTTAGCTCGGCCTCACTTTCATCCAACGACCTTCCTCCATTTCTACATCCCCAATTCACCAAGATGTTTGGTGGTTCATTTCCCTTCCTTCTCACATGGGTGGGAAGGATGTAGGCTACCTTTCATAGTAAGTCGCTTATTTCCTCCACTAACTGGGCCATTCTCCAACTTCGACTCATTTTTTCCACTGAAGTGCCATTCTGTAGTTGTTTCACGATGTCTATCACTAGTTTCACATCTCCTTCCACCTGCAACTTTTGGTACTTCTCCCTTATGGCGATATCTAGTCATCTTCTCAGCGCATGAAGCTTAGCTTCGCTATTGGTTGCGTTGCTGCAATTTGTCGTCTCTAAAGACTCCTCCTATCCCTACGTCTTCCGGGTTACCCTTCGCTGCCCCATCAAAATTCAACTTGATAAAGCCCTATTAGGGATTGCTATAGTAGTTGCTCTCTTCTGCCTCATTATTATGGTATTTCCCTGCTGTAGCTTTCATCATGCTTGGCTTTAGTTGCAGGCGAGCCATTATTCTTGCCTCTGTCTGGTCGACTTTCCAATCTTCCTCGTACCATTTCTCTGTGAGAATGGTCTCCCTTATATTCTGGGTAATTTGGTTCCATATCTCGTCCTTTGCTCTACCATCTTCCTTGAAGGTCAGGCGGTTTCTCTCTTTCCAAATGTTCCACAGAACGAATCGTAATGAAAGTTTCCAGGCTATGTTCAGGATTGTATTTTGGTAAGGTTTGTTCCGCCATTTTTTGTCTCTATCACTGATTTCAAAAAGATCTTGGTGTTGTCTCCACAGGTTGTTGCTAACTTTGCTGTCGTTAGTTATGTGCTCTGTAGTTTCTTCTTGTACTTGGCAGAGCGCGCAATGCAAAGGCCTTGTGTTCCTTTTTTCCTTAGCTAGTCCCAGGTTAGAGCTCACCCGTGGCTCGGGATCAGGTGAAAAATGCTACCTTCGGCCAAGTTTTTATTTTCCAAATGCTATCCCTCTTTTTTGTTTCTGGGTTTCTGTTATATCCTTCTTTTAGATAGTATCCTTCGGCTATTGTAAACATTCCTTTAGTTCTCTTTCCCCATCTAATAGTGTCTGTCCCTGCTTTGGTCGCAATTTTCCTTGTTTACATTTCTTTTTCATATATTCCCCATTGAATTGTTTCTAGCGCGTCTAACCAATTTTCCTTTTTTTTCCACCTTATCGAGTACCCATCCATTTCCAGGCTCCAATAGTTTCGTATTGCACCCCTATTAGTCTGTGTGGTGAACTGGTGTATCTCTTGGAGTTGAGGTAGTTGGTTGAGTTTGTCTCTCTATTGCCAAGCCTCTTCCCAGAAGTTTGCTTTGTCCCCCTCCCATTTTTCCCAAAAACTGTGCTCTCTTATCAAATCCCTGTTGGCTCTTGCCAAATTCCAGATTGCTGAGCCTTTTTTTTTCCCGTTTGGCTTCTCAACTTGCCTTCTGGAGACCTGGGCATCTCATATTTTCTTTCCCATAGCTTTTTACATAAGTCTTTGCCCCCTTGTATCCATCGCCACCAAAGCTTAGCTCCCATTACCTGGTTAAAGGTATATGGGTCTCTCATTCCTAGACCTCCTTCTATTAAGGGTTTTCTTCGCCACTTCCAGGGTAGAAGCGCCCACATTTTTTTATCTTGCTTGCCCCTTGCCATAGAAAATTTTTAAACATATCTACCATTTTTTGACATAATGTTTTGGGTGTAGCTTGGCTATCAGTTGATATATCGGTAGGGATTGAAGTACCAATTTGAGCAAAATTATACGACTCAGAGTATTGAGGGCACTGAAAGTCCAATTTTCCATTTTCTTTTGCAACTTCTTCATCAGGATTCCGCATTAGAAATTCTATTTTTCTTATCATTTAGCTGGATGCCTAAGTACTTAGTTGGGAATTTGCCGATTCTAAGTCCCATTGTTCTTGCAAGGAACACTTGGGAGGCATTCTGGGTGTTGAAGAAATAAATCTCCAATTTTTCTTTGCTTACCTTTGTTCCCGAGGCCCCTGTGAATTCTTTAAGAATTTCCATTATTTTTTTTGCTTCTTTAAGAGTTGCCTGTTCGTATAACATAACATCATCGACAAATTGTTGATGGGTTAGAGTTAGGTCGTCTCCCCATAGTCTTAATTGCTTCAGTTGTTCACTGTTAACTTTTGCTTTTATAAGTCTTCCTAGTCCATCTGCTGCGAGGATGAACATAAATGGTGATAGCAGATCGCCCTGCCTGAGTCCTCTGGATGGATTGAAGGCTTCCATTGGAGATCCGTTTAATAAAATTGACATTACTGGTGTAGTGATCATTGACATTACCCAATTAATCCATCTGTCATCAAAGCCATAAGCCTTGAGTATACGTTGTAGGTATCTCCACCTTAATCTATCATAAGCTTTTGCGAGGTCGATTTTTATCATCATTCCTTTGGTTTTTGAATTCTTCAATGAATGAATTGCTTCTTGTGCTACTATTATACCATCTACTATGTGTATGCCTTTTATGAACCCCGTATGTTCCGAGGATATCAACTCTGATAGTATTGGTTTGAGACGGTTCACCATGATTGTAGCTAGAATTTTATATATCACATTGCAGAGCACTATCAGACGAAACCCTTGGGGCTCTTCTATTTTTTCTGTCTTTGGTATCAGAGCTAGGAAAGTAACATTCAAAGCCGGGTGCATTCTTTTGGTGCAGCAGGACTCTTCTATTGCATTCACTATGTATTGGCTCATGAAGCTCCACGTGGCTTGAAAGAATTCTGAGGTAAATCCATCCAGCCCAGGTGCTTTGTTCTTTGTCATTCCCTTTACTACCTCTTCCACCTCAACTTCCTTTATGACTCTTAGGAGAGCCAAATTCTGTTCTCTATTTACAATTTTGGGGATGTTTTGACTTATTTTACCAATGTCATCCTCCCTGCTGATGTTGGGTTCTGTCAGGATTTCTTTGAAGTGCTGCACTATCAGATTCTCCAATTCTGCTTTTTGGGTTAACCTGTTGCCTTGCTTATCTTTTAGGGAGAATATTCTATTTTGTTGTCGGTGTTGTATCAATGCCTTATTGAAGAATTTCGTATTTCTCTCTCCTTCTTTTAACCATTGGATTATGGATTTTTGTTTCCATAATATTTCCTCTTGTTTTCTTCTTTCCTCTATTTTATTTAGCACCAGTCCTTCTTCTTCAACTAATTCTTCACTTCTTCCTTCCTCTATGATTTTCTGTTATATTTTCTCCATTGAAATCTGTAATTGTTCCTTATCCTTGTGTATATTTCCAAATTCTTCTCTATTTCACTATTTAATCTTTCCTTTTAGCTCTTTTAATCTTAGTTGGAGAGTGTGCATTTTATTTCTTCCTTCCCTCTCGTTTTCATTTTCCTTCCACCAAGTCTTCGTTTTTTCTATAAATTTGGGATCTCTTAGACAGAATACCTCAAACTTGAAGGGTCTATTTTGGTTTTGCTGATTCATAGCTATCTCTAGTTTAATGGGCTAGTGACCTGACCCTAGACATGGAAGGATTGTAGCTTCGTAGAAAATATCATTTCCTAAGAGGTGTTCTGTTGCAAGAAGTCTGTCTAACCTAGAAGCTATTTGATTGCTCCCTCCTCACCGATTGTTCCAGGTGTATTTCCCATTTATAGTTGGGATATCTATCATTTTCAGTTCCACCTGTAGGTCCCTGGATTTCTCCATTTCTGGTTCTTCTCTTTGCAAACCACCTTTCTTTTCGTCTTTTGCTATTGTCATGTTGAAGTCCCCTGCTATCAACCATAGTTTTTCTTTATGTAGGTTACCTAAATGTTGGAGCTAGAGGAGGAAACTTCCTTTTTCCGTTGGAATATGTGCTCCATAAATTGCCAAGACTAGAAACCAATCGATGTTTCCTATTAATTGAAACTTCTCCATGAGAATCCTTTTCATTCCTATCCAATAGTCAGTTGTGATTTCTATTGGGTTCCATAAAATCACAATACCTCCTGCACTTCCATTCAAATTTATGGTCATGCATTCATATTTTGGTTTGATTTTGTTTAGGATCTCCTCCATTTTCATCCTTGGGATTTTTGTTTCCTGTAACAACATTATTTGGGGTTTTTCTCTTCTTAGCCTTTCCACTAAGTGTCTCTGTTTGCCTTGGCTTTTTAGGCCCCTTATATTTCAGGATGTGGCTATCATGAGGTGGTTGGGTTGGTTTGGTGGAATACCGCCGAGAGCGGAACTACTCTTCCAGTATTCACTAGCATTTCACCCATGATTTATATCGATTCCTGTATATTACTTCTACCTATTTTTTCCCTCCTTTTGTTTTGCTTTGAAGGTCCTGAGTATTGTCTTGTTGGAGGCCTAGTTGTTCTACCATTCCCAGCTTTCCCTTGCCCTGTTTTTCTTGGTATTGTTGGAAGGTCTCTCTATATAGTTTTTTCTGCTCTTTTGGGATGAATCTTTCATCCACGTGTTTCCATTCCTCTAAGAGTTTCCGTAATACTTCTTCTTCTAAACTTAATTCTTCTCCCCTTCTTATATCAATTTCCATTACCACATTTTCCATTTTCTCCCTTGTTTCCTTGTCCTCCTTACCTGATGGTTCGCCTTGAGATTTCCGCTTGATGTGTGTTGTACCTTGACTTGTGTTGTTTGCTTTTTCTTTTTCTCCTTGGTAATCCATTGTTTGAGTCTCATATTCTTCCTCTTCTTCTTGAAGGATTTCAAAACTATTTCTATAACTTGTCTTGATTTGTTATTATTTCGTTGTTTCTTTGGGGTTTTCATTTGTGTATCTTCTTTTATTTTTTACCTCTTCAAACCCTTCCTTGTCTTCTTGAGTTTTCCTCTACGGTTTGTTTCTTCTTTCCTCTTCTTCTATGTTGAGCAGGCATTCCTTAAACAGGTGGCCATACTCATGGCATCTTCTGCATCTGAAAGGAATGTGCTCGTAATCTATGGTTTTTTGCCATACTTCCTCATGATATTCTAACTCGACTCTGGCTGGAATTGGGTCAGCTATGTTCATGTAGACATAGATTCTTGCGTATGAGGTGTATCATCGCTTTTTTGTAGTTTCTTCTATTTTAACAAAGCTTCCTATAGTGTTTCCTATTCCTTCTAGTATTTCTGGATCACAAAAATCCATTGGAAGTCCGAATAGTCTTACCCATACCGGTGTTGCTAAGATTTTTTCCTTATCTGGGTTATAGCATTCTTCCCAATATCTCATAAACAATCCCGCATAATAATGGAAATATGGACCATTTTCAAATGCTTTTTCTTTATCTTGCAGGTTCGATAAAATTATCGTAAAGAATCCTCGTGCTCCCAGCTTCAGTTCAATGTGGCCTTGGGGTTGCCACTTTTGCTGGATCCATCTGTTGAGGTCCTTTTCTGCTGGCCATACTTCGATGAATTTTCATATTAGTGCATGATCCTTCGTGTAGCTTCTGTAGTGCTCCAATTTATTCATTGGGATGATAAATCTTGGTTTCTCTGCAGCACAGGGTAAACACCTTCCTCTGCTGCCAGCTTGCCATCGTGCTCCCAGGACAGGTCCCGGTTTTCTTGTTTCTTTCGTTTGGGTGCTATTGTTCTGTCCTTTCCCTGTCACTCCATCTCGATAGGAGCGGATCTCTCCCCTACTCCCTTCCTCTGTCATTGTTGTTGGATCTCGGTACCAGTGTCTGTCGTCGACTATATCTCTTGCTGTTTTTCTGCACCGCCTAGCTCATGGCCACATGACCATTAGGGTTGTAGAGCCTTTCACGAGACAATCTCCCTTTCCCATTATTTTTCTTTTAAGAGATTGATATTATAAACCCAAGGGATTTATACTAAAACCTGAAGGGATTATAAGCCTAAGGGAATAATATTAAACCCAAGGGATCAATATTATAAACTCAAGGTATAAAAACCCTAAGATAAATATTATAAACCCTAAAACAATCATGGTTAACCATGATTGTTTTTCATAGTCAGACAATCTTTTTCACAATGCGACATTGGACGATGGTTGACAATGATTAATTTTAATATGTAAACAATATTTGTAACAATGCTACATTGGACCACGATTGATTTTCATATTGAGAAATCTTTATCACAATGTGACATTGGAATGAGGTTGACCATGATTATAAACCCAATGTATTTATATTAAACCCAAAGATTAAAACCATATCAATAATATATACCCAAAGGAATGACATTCTAAACCCAAGGGAATAATAAACCCTACGGATAAAAATTATAAACGTAGGATATATAAACCCTAAGATAAATATTATAAACCCTAAAATAAACATGGTTGACCATGCTACACCATGATTGATTTTCATATCAAGGCAATTTTTGTTACAATGTGATGTTAGACCATGGTTGATTTTCATATTGAGACAATCTAAGTCACATTTCAACATTCAATCATGGTTGACCATGGTTGAGCATGATTGATATTATAAACCCAAAAAAACAATAAACCCAAGGGGTTGATCTTATAAACCAAAAGGAATAATAAACCCAAGGGATTAATATGAAAACCCCAAGGGATTATGAACCCAAGGGAATAATATTAAACCTAAGGGACAAATATTATAAATCCAAGGTATATAAACCCTAAGATAAATATTAAAAATGATAAAATAAACATCGTTGACAATGGTTGACCATGGTTGATTTTCATATTGAGACAATCCTTGTCAAAATGTGACGTTTGACCATGGTTGGCCATGCTTAACCATCGTTGATTTTAATATCAACACAATCTTTGTGACAATGCGATGTTTGACCATCGTTGACCATGGATGGCCATGTTTGATTTTATAAAACATGGTTGACCATGGTTGATAAAGGTTGACCATGATTGACCATGGTTGACAAAGATTATCATATTGAGACAATCTTTGTCAATGCGATGTAAATTATAAACCCAAGGTATATAAACCCTAATATAAATATTATAAACCTTAAAATAAATATGGTTGAGCATGGTTGATTTCCATATTGAGATAATCTTTGTTACAATGCGATGTTGGACCATGGTTGACCATGATTGATTTTCATATCGAGACAATTTGTCGCAATGTGATGTTGCACTATGGTTGACCATGGTTGATTTTCATATTGAGACAATCATTGTCACAATGTGACATTCGACCATGGTTGACCATGGTTGACCATGGTTGGCTATGATTGATCATGGTTGACCATGATTGATATTATAAACCCAAGGCATTGATATTAAAAACCCAAGGGAATAATAAACCAAAGGGATTAATACTAAAACCCAAGGGAATATGAACCAAAGGGAATAATATTAAATCCAAGGGACAAATATTATAAACCCAAAGTATATAAACCTTAAGATAAATATTATAAACACTAAAATAAACATCGTTGACAATGGTTGACCATGATTGATTTTCATATTGAGACAATCCTTGTCACAATGCGATGCTGGACCATGGTTGACCATGCTTAACCATGGTTGATTTTCATATCAACACAATCTTTGTGACAATGTGACCTTCGACCATAGTTGACCATGTTTGATTTTATAAAACATGGTTGACCATGGTTCACCAAGGTTGACCATGATTTACCATGGTTGATGATAATTACCATATTGAGACAATCTTTGTTATAATGTGATGTAAATTATAAGCCCAAAGTGTTGTTGACGATGCTGGACCCACCAACATTCAGGGGATCACCCTGGTATGAAGTCCCAACTAGACCTCACACTGTTTGGTGTGGGAGTCCCATCCGATACGATGGCCTGGTTGCCATTATCTTAAATATTTGCCTCAACTCTTGCTTGTTAGCATAAGAGAGTGGTCTGCTTTGTCTTGCGAGAAGTGAGGTTAGAGTGCTTGGTGATTGTAAGTGTCTCTTGTGTCAATGGTTCTTTCACCGTAGAGGGAGAGGGTGGGAGTGAGTCCCAAGTCGGTTGGGAGTAGTCCCAACTTTGATAGGAACACACAACACAATAGGACATGTGCAACTTTCGGTGGAGTAGACCACATGGATGCGATAGTCACAACACACAAGGGAAGATAACACATATAACACTTAGCGGATTAGTCCGCGTGAGTACAACAATTGTTATAGCAAGTTTTCTGTGAAAGGTTTGTCTGATGTCTAGGAGAGTAGTCTAAATGGGCGAGATAACGTTAACAACATATAAAACACATTTTCATTAATAGATATGTATTACAACAAGTGAATTATTTCAAGTGTTAAACACAGGTTAAAGAAACATGCATTACAAGTGTTAAAGATTAGTCTTACAACAATTACAATACATGTGTGAAAACGTCCTAGTCTGTGAGTAGGCTTCTAAATTAAGCGAAAGTTCCAAGACACATCGTTACACCATACATCACTAACCCCGTGTGTGGGGCGTTGGAGCCACTACTTACTCCTCAAAGAAAAGATTACAGACTCTCAAGGCTATGTGGGAGGAGCTGAGATGAAAAGTCTTTTCCATGTACAAATGAGGGGGTATTTATAGCCAAGGGTGAAACTGACCCTTGTGGTTCTTCGACTACACTCATGACTATTTGACTTCCATCACTTTTTGACTTTACATGGCTCTTCATACAACAAGTGGGTCTCTTGGACTTCCACGTTACAATACATTGATTGATAGTATGGCCCATAGTAGAGATGTGGACGACATGACTCAACATGATAGTGATAGTACATTCGTGTTGCTGTTGGTGTGTATGTTAAGCTGTAGTGTTGTTGGTGATGGATGTCCTCATGGTATGTCATAGCTTCACCTCCGCATGGAAACATGCGCAGAGTCTTCGATGGTCGTTGGGTTCCCTTGATGTTGCATTCGCATGTTTCTCCTTGCTTGTATGTTTGAAGGCTTAACAGGTTCGTCTATTCACGAAAAATGCATGTTCGTTCATCCGTCCGTCCATGAAGAAATTTTGCATGTTTTCTTGTCCATCCATTCATGAACACATATTTGCATGATCATCTATTTGCGAGCACATCGATTTTCATGCATTCTTTGATTGTCCGTCCGTCCACAAACACATCTTTGCATGATCGTCCGTTCACGAGCACATCTCTTTGCATGCGTTGTTTGTTTGTCCGTTGGAGCTCCCTTCGTTCATCCCATCCATTGTCGTGCCATGTTTTTTTGCGTACCTATATCTGCAGTCACTCATAAAAAGATGACATCAAATCCAAAAACCTCCTGGTATACCATGATACATGATCGTTTCAGATGCAGGGAACCAAGAGAGGAGACAAGGTTGTGAGCTGGGATGTGGGGTCCAGGCACTGCTGATGAAAATTGCACAGGAGTCACTAGGTGATGAAGATTGGCAATACAGATCGATAGTGACTGTCTGCGGGGTTTAGCTCAACTCGAGGAAAAAACTGCACAATTTTTTAGAGGAACATTCCGAGTTGTGGAAAGGCTGGGTAGGCAAAATCTGTGAAATTTTTGGAACGAGCAGCCAACGGGAGCTTGGCATTAAACCTTTTCAATTCCTGAGGGGATTTGGCAGTCTGTTGCCGGGCGCTTGGTAGCAAAAACTACATAATTCTTGAGGGGAATTGGCAGTCAGCTGCTAGCTCACTGGCAGCAAAAAATGCGCAATTCCTTAGGGGAACTGGAAGTTCGCTATGGGAAGCTTGGAAGAACAAACCACGTAATTCCTAGAGGGAACTTGTAGTTAGTTGTTGGAACTTGGTAGCAAAAACTGCACAATTCCTGAGGGGAACTATTAGTCGGTTGCTGGGAGA
This sequence comes from Pinus taeda, assembly GCA_000404065.3. NCBI lineage: Eukaryota > Viridiplantae > Streptophyta > Pinopsida > Pinales > Pinaceae > Pinus > Pinus taeda. The sequence continues at coordinate 170,024 of APFE030377709.1, read as the reverse complement.
TGCTGGCCGGGAAAACTATGCTGATGCTAGGAGGCTGGCCTATTGGTCACCACTACGCAGTTTCTGAGCTGAGAAAACTATTAGGCAACAGAGGACTTGCTCATGAAAACTGTGCAATTTTTTTGGTGAGCAATTGGTCGATTGTTGGGAGGGCTAGATGGAAACACTGTGCAGTTTCTGAGTAGAGCGGATTATTGGGCAACAGAGGACTTGCTCATGAAGACTGTGCAATTTTCTTGGTGAGCAACTGGTCGATTGTTGGGAGGCTAGATGGAAACATTGCACAATTTTCTGAGGGAGACAGGGACGGGAACTTGGTGTCTGTCCGACCTGTCTACGAAACTTTCTTAGTCAACAGAGCGGGCAAGGTCTACAACCTTTGCACAATTTTTTAGGGGATTCAGTCCCTATTGGGTGTGGAGCCTGATTATCTTCTTTATTCAGAGGTATCGCCACATTGGGCCCCTATTTGTAAAATGTGCACCGTCAGGGGGTTCCGGGGGGGCGACGATGATTATTTGGAGCCCCCCCCTGGCACGAGATTGGGGGCAGCACCCCCGAAGCTAAAAATAGATGTAAAATTGCCTTGTAAAATGTTGTAATTTCGTAGTCAATCTAAGTCGTTTATTAAGCAGAGATCTCACAATAGAAGTTATGTTTAATTTAGGGTTTTTTTGCCCTAAAAGGCAACCCCTTGCTATATATGAGGGAATTGTATTGCATCTATGTAGATTTTTATTCTGAGTGAGAAAGAGAGAGGAGATTGTGTTAGAGTGAAGAGGGAATTACACCGAATCTGCTGTTGGTTGTATCTCTTCATTTTGCTGGATAATATAAAAGGAAGGACTAGCTATTTCTCCGTGGATGTAGCCCAAATTGGGTGAACAACGTGTATCTATGTCTCTCTAGTTTTATGTGTTTATATTTCTGCAATATTTTATGTGTTCCATTCCTCTGTAAAATATAATTTTCTAACAACTGGTATCAGGGCTGAAGGTCTATTTGGATGATAAACTCGCAGGAGAGAAGGGTTCTTGGTTCGAGTGGGAGGAATGGCAGAAGATGGTAGGTTTAGGGTTGAAAAATTTAACGCCAAAATTACTAGTTGTGGAAGATGCAGATGGAAGATTATATGTATTAGAAAAATCTGTACCTACCATTCAGTGGAAAGACAAAGAAGTCGATAGGTATGATAGACACAAAATGGGATATTCTCGACAGAAAGGCACTTGGAACAATATGGATGTGTTTAGTAGCGTCGATAACCTTTAATATTTCAAAGGAAACGACAACAGAGGGTTCAATGTCGGCATTGGCCAAACTATATGAAAAACCCTTGGCCTCAAATAAGGTATTTATTATGAAGTGATGTCAGAAGGTGGATCTGTTGTTAATCATTTAAATGAATTTAATACAGTTACCAGTAAGTTAAGTTTTGTAGGGGTAACTTTTGATGTTGAAGTTAGGGATTTGTTATTTCTATGCTCATTGCCAGAAAGTTGGAATGGTTTAGTTATGGCCATTAGTAACTCTGTCTCTAAATCTAGTACTTCAAAGTTTGATGATGTTGTCAGTGCAATTCTTAGCGAGGAAATGCGACAGAAAAGCTCCAGTGAGACATTAGGTAATTCTTTGACTGTAGAGTGTAGGGGAAGAAAAATGGAAAGAGGAAAGAGCCTAGGATATCACAGTAAGTCAAGGAAAGACAAATCTAAGTCCAGATCGGGGATACTGTGCTGGAAATGTGGGAAGAAAGGACACCTGAAGAAAGACTACAAGTCTCGAAAGGGAAAAGAAGGAGACGTAAAACAAGAAAACAATCATGAAGCGAATGTAACAGGTGATGTGTTGCAAGATGATTTGATTCTTTCATTAGAAAATATTATTGATGCCTGGGTGGTAGATTCAGGGGCCTCATTCCATGCCACACTTGATAGGAAACATTTTCATGATTATGTTCAAGGGGATTTTGGACAGGTTCGATTGGGTGATTATAAACCCTGTAAAATCATTAGAATGGGCACAATTTTCATAAAACAACAGAACATAAATTAATGGCTATTGAAGGAGGTAAGGCATGTTCCAGATATGAAGAAAAATATGATTTCAACAGGGCAGTTGGGAGGTGAAGGCTATGTAACTACTTTTACAGATAAAACTTGGAAGGTAACTAAAGTAGCCCTGGTAATAGCCAAAGGAGAAAAGGTTGGTACATTATATTTATGCAATGGTATTTCTAATTCTGTTAATGTCTTAACCTCTACAGGAGAAGGTACGACATTGTGTCATCATAGGTGTTGGGGCAAAGTGATTGCCTGTCATTTAATTTGTCGACCCGGGGGTTTCGTAAACTTGTGAAGCATGCATGCACTGTATGTCCTAGAAATTGTCTTTCAATTTAGATCAATCTAACTACAAAATAACGAAAACCAATTCATCTGATCTATGAAATAAATAATGAAAATGAAATTCAACTAACCTGTGAAATAAAAACAACTAATGTATGCTTAGTTACTCCAACATTCAATTATGAAGTGTTACCTTCTTGAGATGATGTGTAAGCAACTATTTATACTTTAACTTCTAATGTCTTAGAAAAGCAAGTAAAGTGTGCAGAAAATAACTCAGTAATTGCATGTATCAAATATTCAACCATTCAATCTTGAAATCTGATTAAATCAATTTCTTAGAATGATCTTTAGGAATATCAGTTAATGCAATTAAATGAGGATCTTAAAAGCAAATATAAAAGCATGAAAAAGTAAAGCTCAAGGATTGCATAGGTTGAACATTCAATCACCCAATTTGAAGTCACCTTCTTCGCCTGATCCTTTATTCAATTATACAATGAATTGATGGTTTGATCTAAGAAAGTAAATAACAAAACATGAAAGGAAACTAAATAACTATGAGCCCTTGCCTCAAACTTAATCCAATTAGAAAATACATAAATCTTCCCTGCTGAAATGTTTTTAGAAAAGCAAAGATTGCAGAGTCATTTTAAAACTAATACTAGGAAAGCAAATAAACTTTAATCTATAAAAGAAATTAAATCTCACAATCATTAGATGGCCATTCCAATGGTGTATGAGGATGGCAAGTGAAGAATCTCCACATGCAAGCAAAACTAAATCTTCAAATCTCCAAGTACAAGCTCCAAATTCTCTATTAAAAACCTGAGCATTTCTCCAACTTTACACATGCCTTTCAAAGGAGAAGGCTCTCCTATTTATACAAAAACATAAGAAGCTACCCTATTTAATGAAGATCCACTAAAATCTCATATAGTTACAACCAAATAGCTCATAATGAGACACATATCCCCTA
>APFE030377709.1:77487-141947 GCA_000404065.3 Pinus taeda | reverse complement strand
TGTGATTTGCACAATCAGTGGATTGAGATTGCCAATGAGGATTGCGTAGTGTTACACAAGGGAAATATGAGTTTGGATCAGCCATTCTCATTCTATTCTCATGCAGGATTTCGTAGTGGAGGCAGGCAAGCAGCGAAGGATATTTGAGCCAGTGATTGATTCAGATCTGAGCTAGTTTGTGTGTAACAGGTGGAGATAGTGCTGAGTGCTTATGAGGTGTATTGTACTATGTATTGTTACATGTTCTCAATCAATATAATATACAGATAGTTGGGGTTTTCAGCTGCATGCTTTCCCTGTGATATACTGTGTTGATATGTGTGATTGATGCTTCAATGTGCGCATGCGATTGTTTCTTAATTCCGCAAATTGATGATCAACGTAGAGGAGGTTATGTATTATGCATGATTCCGCAAATAGTTTATAATCAGGATAATCTCTATGAATAAGTGCCATATTATTCAAAATTTCTACATAGTCAAGGTAAGGTTCCTTGAGGATTGCACAGTTCTGACAATGTGTTAGAGCAGTGTTACACTGGGTGGAGATCATCCCAGAGGTAACTGTGTAGGGAAATAGGAGCTTGGAGGGTAGAGGAGAAGGCTTGTGAGAAGCTTTGATTGCCTGTGAGCATCGAGGAGGATTGTATTAAGAGTTGGCTAGCTGTGAGAGCTAAGGCTTTGTATAATTCTGATGTATTTCCACCTTGTATGATAATACAGATAGTGGGGTTTTTAGCTGAGGCTTTCCGCTGAGTATTTTCTGTGTTTCATGTGCATTTATTCTTCTTCTTATGGTTATATGTGTTCAGCTCTGATTCAACTCGACATTTAAGCTTCTGCAAGTTTGATAGTAGAAGTAGATTATAGTATTATGCTTTGGTATATTGCATTATCGAGTTAATCTATAGTCAGATTTCCTACATAGATCTCAGAGGTAGATTTGTAGAGAATTTGCAAGAATTTCTACATGGTATCGGAGCTGAGTTTATCGGAGTTGTGAACAGTATTCAAAGAAGAGAATTTGAAGTTTGAAGTTCGGGGTTGCAGGTGAAAATCGAATTCTTATCATACTTCAAGGTTGGCCAATGGCGTTCTATGGCTTGAGACTCGAGTATGCCTTAGAAGGCAGCTCAAATTACATGGCATGGAAAGATCACATGGAGGTTGTATTAGAAGACAACAACTTGAAGGATTTCATTGATCAAGAAATCCCAAAGCCAGGTTCAACTAATGCACAAGAGTTGGCTGAGTGGAAGAAGTGTGTGGTGAGGGCGAGACAGATCATCCTTGGGGGAGTTTGAGACCATATTGTCTCAAGTCCCATGGGAAGGATACTCCATATTCAATGTGGAAGACATTGAAGGACCTCTACCAAAACTATAACGACCAGAGGAAATTGGTGCTCAAGGATAAGCTTCGAAGAATCAAGATGGAGAACGATGATACTATTTCCACATATCTGAACAAGCTCACCACTTACAGAGATGAGCTTGGAAGTGTGGGAATAACTACTGCCAATGATGATATGGTGAGCCTCACTCTCCTTAGCCTTCCAAAGAGCTGGAATTGCTACCAGGACTCTATTAATGGAAGGGAGAAACTTCCGGAGTGGGAACGACTATGGTCGGATCTCATGCAGGAGGTGATCAGGAGGAGCACACGACATGGTTCTTCATCCAAGGATGATGATGAAGAAAATATGGCCTTAGCGAGTAAGGCAAGGAAAGGGAAGGGGAAGGCGTCCCTTTTTGAATCGAATTCTTCTCATGGAGGGAAGAAGGGTGACAAGTCTAAAGTGAGATGCTTTAATTGTCATGAGATGCGTCATTATGCGACTAATTGCCCATTGAAGAATTCCAAGAAGGGATCCTCAGATGGATCGGAAGGTGAGGGATTAGCCTCTCAGTTTGAAATGAAATTTACTCTCATCGCATGCATGGTGTCATCGATGATGGGTTGTGGTTGGTATCTTGATAGTGGAGCCTCATTCCACATGACCGGCGATAAAAGTTTGTTCAGTACCTTAGAGGAGAAAGACCTCAAGATGCGCATAGAGATGGGTGATGACGAAAGGTATAGTGTTTCAGGAGTGGGCACGATTTCTTTTTAGAGGGAGCATGGAGCTCCCATCACCTTGATAGATGTGAAGTATGTGCTTGGACTAAAGAAGAACTTGGTATTGGTCGCGATGTTGGAGGAAAAAGCCACAATGTTGTCTTTAGTAAGGGAAAGGTTTTCTTTAGACACATCACCATGAGATAGGTGAAACAGATTGGTTCACGAGTTAAGAACCTGTATGATCTTGAGGATCAAGATGCATGCAAAGCCTTGAGGAGCAAGGAAAATGTTAGAGACTTGGTAGTTGAGACAGAGAGTAAATTACTTCTCAACATGCAGTCCCAAAAGAAGTCTCAGACAATTGTGGAGGAGCCACAATTGGAAAAGTGGGCAGAGGGATGACATGCAGCCATACCTCTAGGTGTGAGGTGGGGTGGTGTGAAGTGATAGTCCCAAGAAGGCTGAAATATAGGCAGGATCTTTGAGGTACCTAGCCTCTTTGATTAGACCTTGCTATGGGAGCCCTGACGAGGAGTAGCAGGACTGGCTGAGTGGGTAGAGACGGATGCAGATGGAGCGGAAGAGGGAGCTTTAGTATCAGAGGGTGTTTCTAGCCCAACAAGAAGGTCAGTTGGGAGATCAGTTACTTACTTCTCAGTAACTGAGTTTCAGTGCAACAATGAGTAGCACGATGCAACATGATGAGAGGAGGTGCAGTGCGGATGAAGTGTTGGGAGAAAGGACCAACAACAACACATATGTAGTAGGAGGAATCGATGGGATTGATGTAGTCATAGATCATAGTGACAGAGGCTAGAGCAGTCAGATACTGAGGAGCATAGAGAAGCATTGACAAAAGTGCAGAAAGGCAGAGTTAGCTGAAGCACACAATTTTCAGTTGACAAAGGCAATAACAGTCAGAGACTTTGATGACAGATGTATCATACTGATTCAGGTTGGATGTTTTTTTTTGTTTTTGGAGTTGCTGGAGCAACAACACTAGAGATAAGTGTTGCATGCAAAACATTCCAAAGGTTTAGGATCGGGATCAAGTTGAATTCCTTTCTTGTTGAGAGGGAGTGTTGAAAATAACAAGAAGAAATGATAAAAATAGAATCCAGAATATTCCAATTTTGATTTGTCATTGAATTAAAATTATGAATTAAATTTGAATTTAGTCTCATTAGCTGCTTGAAATTAATTAATTCATTCATTATGGATTAATTAGTTGGAGAAATACAAGTTAGAAGTCTTTCTGAAGTCATGCAAGAGTTATCCCTTAAATTAAGGAGATTATCCCTTAATTAAGGAGATAAGATTGAGTTATATTTGAGTTGTAATTAGTTAGCTCAGTTTATTGAGTTAAGTTAAGTTAAATTAGTTCCAAACTGTTTGAGGAACTAATTGTGAGTTATCCGTCATTTGATGCATGCATGCACTCAACAAGTGTACTCCAAATAACTGAAGATTCTCTCATCAAAAACTCATACATGTCTGTTATGAGAAATACCTAGTTGAGCTAAATGTCAAGGATATGTTACTATCAGTTGCATGTGTTTTCCTATAAAGGAAACTCATCCATGCAGTCAAGGTAAGGTTCCTTGAGGACTGCGTAGTTCTAACAGTGTGTTAGAGCAATGTGTGAGAGCAGTGTTACACTGGGTGAAGGAGATCATCCCAGAGGTAACTGCGCAAGGAAATAGGAGCTTGGAGGGCAGAGGAGAAGGCTTGTGAGAAGCTTTGATTGCCTATGAGCATCGAGGAGGATTATACTGAGAGCTAACTAGCTATGAGAGCTAAGGATTTGTATAATTTTGATGTATTTCCACCTTGTATGAAAATATAGATAGTGGGGTTTTTAGCTGAGTCTTTCCCGTGAGTATTTTCTGTGTTTCATGTGCATTGATTCTTCTCCTTATGGTTATATGTGTTCAGGTCTGATTCAAATTGATCTTTAAGCTTCTACAAGTTTGATAGTAGAAGTAGATTATGGTATTATGCTTTGAAATATTGCATTATCGAGTTAATCTACAGTCAGTTTTTCTACATAGATCTTAGAGGTAGATTTGTAGAGAATTTACAAGAATTTCCACAATAACTTCTCTACAATCTCTACAATAAAACTCTTTGCGCTCTACAATAGTGCAAAATCACAAATTGAATTATTAGAAAGCCCCCTATGTGTGATCACAACCTCCCTGATCTTATTGAAGAGACAAGTATTTATATAGAGTTTCAAAGTTAATAGATCCCTTCGATTGCTCAACAACCGAGAAATAAAAAGTAAATGAATTTGAAGTTTTTGTATTTTTTTGAATCATAAGCTGAACTTAGAAGATCTTGGAAGCTTCATTTGGATTAAATTCAAACAATCTTCAAATGAACGAAAGGATAGTATCCAACATAATACTTGAATAGCCTTTCCAATAGTCTCTACCTTTCTTTAGTGTTGTAGTGGATCATATGTTCGATTGCTATAGGAAGTCAAAGATCTTCCTTAATTGACCCTGGGTTTATCCTTGTAATTCAAATAACAAAACTCATCAGTGTTTTATTGGAAACATCCAAATCATAACTAATCACAAAGAAAAACCACAACAGATAGCCCAAGAACCTTATAATAGTGACTTTCCAGAACTTTTAGCAATGACCAAACCAAAGCGTGACAAGTGGTGGATGTGGATAGATATCAGAGATTTTGAGTTATCAAAGTTTTAACATGGCACACCCTACGAAACTTGCAATATATGGAAATTTCCGATGAGGAGCAGACACGATATTTATTAAATCATTGTGATAAAGCCCATTAGATATGAAACCATATCGGAGATTGAAAGATTAGGTCTTATCGAAGATTTTAGATTTGTGCCATTCCAAAAGTTCTGATATACAAACAAACTCGATATCACAATTAAACCAAATCTTAAACCATATTGGGTTTGACATATCAGAGATTGGTACATATCACAAGTTAGAGGAGGAGGTGCATTGGATATCGACTGTCGGAGAGATATGAATATCAGAGATTGACGATTGGGGGAAATGATTATCGGAGATTGGAGGGATTGGCATATCGATGATCAAAAGTAATGATGTGGCAGGTGGATCCTCCTATCGGTTATATTGTAATATGGTCGAAATTTGGTTTATAATATGTTTGTTTCAATATTGCATCTTAAAAGGATCATTTCCATATGTTATAACATGAGCTTGGCCTTGGGGGCTATTTATTAATTAATCCTAATTGATTAAAATTTAAAACAAAGTTTTATTAATCAAAGAAACTTAAATAAAAGAAAATGATGACAAAAGAAATAAAAGGTCCCCATAGTTATTAGGATAATAATAAAGTCAAAATGGGGGTGTTGTGTTTTTTACCACAATAATGGCGACACATGGGAATAACTAGTAATCTTTGAAAATAATGATGAAATCCCAAAGAAAAAGAATAAAGTTAAATGAAACAAAATGCTAAAATTCATATTTTTCAATGAAATCTCTTTAAAGGATAGTAGAATTTTATCATCTTTTACACCTCCAATATTGATGATAAAAGAAAAATAATGTTTACAACATTCCTTAATTGGTAACAACTTTAACTAAAGAACAAAAGCTTTTAATTGAGTTTAGTAAAAAGATGAACTCTTATTATCACAGGTAGAGCCACTACTACCAGCAGATGTCCATAGCCTCGACAAGGTTACCTTTTAACCCAAGGAAAAGTCAATATCCCATCTATTGCTTGATATTTTATAGGAAATATATTTCTATTTATTTAATTATTTATTAAATTACTCTGAAAGTCATTGTCCTGGATTGGTGACCAGATTTTGATAATGCCATTCACAAGTATTGATAGTAATGAACACGCCGGCTCCCGATGAGACCTCTTGTATTACAACAAGTTGTTTTAAGCCATTATCTTAGCATGGTAACCACATATGATAATGTCACCATGATCAACGTTCATGATCATGATAGGCTGGATCTTTAAGGAGACCCCCTATCTTCTAGATATTACATATAGTTTATTTGACACTCTGATGATTTTAACATATATGGGGGGGAAAATCCTCTCCTTAAGAGATTTGGATGACATAGAAGAGTCATAAAGTACTAAACTGTTTCTTTTGCCTTTGCTACTTTAGGAGCTGTTTATGATAAAGGTTGTTGTAAAACAATATTATCTCTTATGTTATAAAGTTAGAGATTATCAGAATAATAAAGAAAGAGAATATAATAAGAGTTTCAAATATGAATCTGAAAGAAAGCAATTTGACAATTATCTTGATGTTCTTCCTTTTTGCCAATGAATTTCATTAATAAGAGTAAAAAAAATTCCCATGTATCAGACCAGAGGTGGCGTGTAGGTACTTCCCAACTAAAAGGTTGGTAATATCATCAGAATCACACACAAAAAGGATTTTGAAAAAGAGTATGATGATGTGAAAGTAGATACAAAAGCAAGAGTGAAGATAAATGCAAACCAAACTAAAATAAATGTAAACCATTGCAAGCAAAATCATGAAATAGGCATAACTCAAACAAGATAAAAGCAAAATCTTGACATAAGGAATTAAGGTCTTGTTATGTATTTGTCAAGCAAAATGTTGTCTCACTTAATGAGTTTTTTATTCATGATTTTGTTATAAACAAACTAATGAAGAGTTGTGATTAAAAATTGCATTTGAGAGCTTAACATGGATTTATTTCTTTACTCAAATCTTGCTTTAAAACGTATCACAAAAATGATAAGAAAAATTTCAAGTTAAGAAAATCTCCCTTCGTGGGTCTTGAAAAATTCTCCTTTTATCACAACTATTTTATTCTCAAAAGATGGATCAAACCAAAACATACAAAAATAACAACAAAAATATATGAAAGAAATAAAACTAAAGTAGGAAAGGAAAAACTGAAATAAAACACTAATAGATGATAATAAAAATGCAAATGCATACCTGGAAGAATTTGATAATAATTTTACCTCATTAGTCTTCATCTTCTTCGATGTATTTCTTAAAAATGTTTAAAATAATCTTCTTTTCAAAAGAATCGAGTGGATAGAAATGAGGAAGATTTATGAAACAAATGCATGGCTAGTCAAAAAGTATAGATTTACTCTCAAGTATTATCATTCAGGTAAAATGCATTTGGAAATCTGAAATCGTCTATCCAATCATAAGATAGAACCTCAACCTAAGAAGAAATTGAAATAGATGATTGAAGTTTTAAAATTGATTATTTCATGTACTAATTAATGCATTTGGCGAGAGTATGGAACTTATCTTGCTTAGGATGCCAGCGTAGTGTGTGCACAAAATCAAAAATAAAATTGAACAAAGAAATAAATTGAAAAGAATGAGAGAAAGGTAATTTGTAATATACATCTATGTTAGAAATTATGTTACAACATGGTCGAAGTTTGTTTATAGAGATTTCCCTTTTACAAATGATTATGAATTTAAAATCATTATTATCCTCAAGATTAAAACTACAAGAAGGTACATTATCATTGTAGGATTGAGAAACCAGAGTTGATTTATAATCATTGAAATCATTATGTCTGTGAGGGGAAGTGTTTGAACTGTTATCTTTTTTCACTTTCAAAAACAGATTCATTTGAGGATTGGGAATAAATTAAAACATTTTTTAAGATGAAGAAGAACCAAGTTCAATATTTTCATTGTCATAAATAACTTTAGTGTCTTCCTTGGTATGTGATTCTTCATTAGAATTATAAGGAAGATAAATTAAATACTTAAAACAACTTGTTAATTGATGCTTAGGAGGTAAGTCATTGAATTTAAAGAGCATTAATGTCAATTTAAATTTAACTTAAAATTGATCCAAGGACTCATATTATGTCCTACGCAATTCAAGTAGTTGTTTGCACACTTTTTTGTAGTTGTATCATTGAAAAGCCTGAAGGAACGTCGCTGCAAATACATCCCAACTATGTACTGAGCAACTAGAAGTGAAAGACAACAGTCTTTTGCTTGACCTGTCAAAGTATATGTGAAAATCCTGCCAAGATCAACCTCATCAATATTAAATTTTTGAGAATTAGAAATGAATTGAAAAAGGTGATTGAAGGCAGAAGAATTACCATTGAACTTTACCTTTGACAATGTTTTAAATTCCTTGATTGGAGTAGTGTTTGATTGCGATACACTAAAGCATCTCCAAGGAGGTTTTTTGGAGGAGCCGGTAATTAAAAGTTTAAAATTATGCAATAAAAACTTTAACAAACAATTTAAAATAGACCGTCCTAGCGCCAAAAATGTTGATCGGAAAAAATGACTCGTCAACAATTTAAGGGAGACCACCCAGTTGGGAACTTAATGAAGCCCCTTTTCCATTGAAATGGTGGTTCCACTTGGTTAAACTAGATCCAATTACCCTTTCTCTATCTCTATTAGCTTAAAGTAAATCTTTTAGTTGCCAATAAAGAAAGAGACATCAGTTTAGCCTTCCTACTGAGCTCAGGCAAGGAAGAAAACCCTTAAGATGATCTATGGCTCATTTAAACCAGAAATATGCTTGGTCTCTTTAAGAAGAGGGATGCTACAAATGCAAAGTTAAAATAAATGTAGATTAAACATCTATCTACATGACTAATCTAAAGCAGAAAAACCTGTCTCGAATTGGAATGGGATAACCCTTTCCCAATCCAAGAGCAAGCTAATTAAAACATGGAAAAAAATGATATAATTCATTGCGTGATTTTGTATTAATCAAAGGAAATATTTCACATTAACAAATACAAGTGAAAGCAAAATATGTCTAAAAATGAATAATAAATAGTTATTAGTCACCACAAGAATACTTCAATGAATTAAGATTGATTTTGATTTCATTCTGCCCTGCAAAGATAGATTTAACAAAGCTTAAACAATAAAATGTCAATGAAACAACACTGCATAATATCAAAGAGACATAATACTATTTAAAATAAAGATCAGAACCAACAATGAAACTTTAACAATGAGACAAAAATCTTTCAATCTAGTAATAGTACACAAGAATAAGAATTAATTAAAACCATGTCAAAATTTTATTACCATAGTTCCGAGAGTAGCTCTGACCAATAATGAAACTGCTTGCATTAGTGCGAAGTCCATTTATAACAGATCCATAACTTCTCTATAATCTTGACAATAAAACTCTCTATGCTCTACAATAGTGCGAAAGCAAAAATCGAATTATTACAGAGCCCCGTGTGTGTGATCGTGACCTCCCTGATTTGATTGAAGAGACATGTGTTTATACAAAGTTTCAACATTAACAGATCCCTTTGGTTTCTCAACAAATGAGAAATAAAAAGTAAATGAATCTAGAGGTTTGTATTTTGTTGAATCGCAAGCTGAGCTTAGAAGATCTCAGAAGCTTCATTTGGATCGAATTTGAACAATCTTCGAATGAGCGGAAGGGTAGTTTCCAACAGAAACCTTGAATGGAATTTACAATAGTCAATGCCTTTCTTTAGCATTGTAGTGGATCATCTGTTCAATTGTGATAGGAAGTCAAAGATCTTCCATAATTGATCTTGGGTTTATCCCTATAATTCAAATAAAGAAACTCATGAGTGTTTTATTAGAAAAATCCCAATCATAACCAATTGCAAAGAAAAACCCCAACAGATAGCTCGAGAACCTTATAATAGTGACTTTCCAGAACTTTATAGCAACGACCAAACCAATGCATGAAAAGTGGCACACACAGATATATATAAGAGGTTTTGAGTTATCAGAGTTTTAACAAGGAACACTCTACAAAACTTGTGATATATGGAAAATTATGATGAGGAGCAGACACAATATTATATTAAATAATTGTGATAAATCCCATCGGATCCGCTACCACATCAAAGATCAAAATATTAGGTATTATCAGAGATTTTAGTTGCGTGTCATTCGAAAAGTTCTAATATAGGAACATCTTAAATCATATCGGGTTCGACATATCGGAGATTGGTACATATTGGAAGTCGGAGGGGGAGGTGCATTGGGATATCAACAATCAAAGAGATATGAATATTGGAGATCGAAGATTGGGGGAAATGATTGTCGTAGATCAGAGATTGGAGGGATTGGCTTATCAACGATCGGAAGTAATGACGTGGTAGGTGGTTCCTCCCATCGGTTATATTACAATATGGTCGAACTTTGGTTTATAATATGTTTGTTTCAATATTGCATATTAAAAGGATCATTTCCATATGTTATAACATGAGCTTGGCTATTTATTAATTAATCCTAATTAATTAAATTTAAAACAAATTTTTATCAATCAAAAAAATTTAAATAAAACAAATGATGATAAAAGAAATAAAAGGGTTCCCATAGTTATTAGGATAATAATAAAGTCAAAGTGAGGGTGTTCTATTTTTTACCACAACAATGGCGACAAACGAGAAGAACCAACAATCTCTGAAAATAATGATGAAAACTCAAACAAAAAGGAATAAAGTTAAATGAAACAAAATGTTAAAATTCAAAATTTTCAATGAAATCTCAGTATAGGATAGTTGAAGTTTATCATCGTGTACACCTCTAATATTGATGATAAAAGAAAAATCATGTCTATAACATTCACTAATTGATAAAAACTTTAACTAAAGAACAAAATATTTTAATTTAGTGTAATAAAAGGAGGAACTCTTACTATCATAGGTAGAGCCACTGCTATTAGAAGGCATCCATAGCCTTGACATGGTTACCTTTTAACCCAAGGAAAAATCAATATCCCATCTATTGCTTGATATTTTAGAGGAAATATATTTCTATTTTTTTTTTTTTATTTTATTAAATTACTTTGAAAGCCATTGTCCTGGCTTGGTGACCAGGTTTTGACAATGCCATTCACAAGTATTGATAGTAATGAATAAGTTGGCTCGTGATGAGACCTATTGCCTTACAACAACTTGTTGTAAGCCATTATCTTGGCATGGTAACCAAATAGGATAATGTCACTACGATCAATTATCATGATCATGGTAGGAAAACTCTGTAAGGAGACCCCCTATCTTCCAGATATTACATATAGTTTATTTGGCACTCTCATGATTTTAACATAGATGGGGGGACAAATCCTCTCCTTAAGAGATTGGGATGGCATAGAAGAGTGATAAAATACTAAACCATTTCTTTTGCCTTTGCTACTTTAGGAGTTGTTTATGATAAAGGTTGTTGTAAAACAAGGTTATCTCTTATGTTATAAAGTTAGAGATTATCAGAATGATAAAGAAAGAGAAGATAATAAGAGTTTCAAATCTAAATCTTAAAGAAGGCAATTTGATAATTATCTTGATGTTGTTCATTTTTCCAATGAAATTCATTAAATGAGAGTAATTTTTTTTCCCATGTATCAGACCAAAGGTGGCATGTAGGTACTTCAGAACTAAAAGGTTGGTAATATCACTAGAAGCACACTCAAAGGGAGTCTGAAAAAGAGGATGATGCTGTGAAATTAGATCCAAAAGTAAGAGAGAAGAGAAGTGCAAACCAAACTAAAACAAAAGTAAACCATTGCAAGCAAAATCATGAAATAGGCATAATTCAAACAAGATAAAAGCAAAATCTTGACATAAGGAATTAAGGCCTTGTTATGTATTTTTCAAGCAAAATGTTGTCTCGATAATGAGTTTTTAATTCATGATTTTGTTATAAACAAACTAATGAAGATTTGTGATTAAAAATTGCATTTGAGAGCTTAACAGAGATTTATTTCCTTACTCAAATATTTCTTTAAAACATATCACAAAAATGATAAGAAAAATTTCAAGTTAAGAAAATCTCTCTGAGTGGGTCTTTAAAATTGTTCCTTTTATCACAATTGTTTTATTCGCAAAAGCTGGATCAAACCAAAACCTACGAAAAGAACAACAAAAATATAAGAAATAAGTAAAACTAAAGCAGAAAAGAACAAACTAAAATAAAATGCTAATAGATGATAATAAAAATGAAAATGCATACGTGGAAGAATTTGATAATAAGTTTACCTCATTAGTCTTCATATTCTTCCATGTATTTCTTAAGAATGTTTAAAATCATATTTTTATTCAATCTACAAAATATTAACAAAAAAATCTAATCTATTCCTAATCCTAATCTAACAAGTAGATTATGACTAGGTAAGATCAAACTTCCAGTGCAACCATTTAAGTGCCTTATCTACTGCATGCATGCAAATAACAATTGTTAGCAAAAATAAAACTGTAGTTGAAACATTAAAACAAAAATGAAACACACTACATACTTTTAAAATTGAACAAATAAAAAAAAATTATTTACAAAATACTTCCCTTGAAACTCTTCCAAATATTTGTCTATAGGGTCATTAAGATAAGGATGTGATTTAGATGTTTGAAAATAATTCAAAGAAAGAGGAAACAACAAACCAATATTAACTATTAAATATTTGCAAATGAAAGGTTGCTGTAAAGAAAAGAAAAATAAGAAATCTTCTTTTCAAAAGAATCGAGTGGATAGCAATGAGGAAGATTTTTGAAATAAATGCATGACTGGTCAAAATGTATATATGTATTCGTGAGTATTATCATTCGGGTAGAATGCATTTGGAAATATGAAATCATCTATCCAATCATAAGATAGAACCTCAATCTAAGAAGAAATTGAAATAGATGATTGAATTTTTGAAATTGATTATTGCAATTACTAATTATTTCATTTGACAAGAGTGTGGAACTTTGTTGCTCAAGATGCTAGCATAGTGTGTGCACAAAATGAAAAATAAATTTGAACAAACAAAGAAATTGAAAAGAATGAGAGAAAGGTAATTTATAATATACAGCTATGTTACAAATTATGTTACAACACACTGGATGTTTGTTTACAGAGATTTCCTTTTTACAAAGGATTATGAATTTAAAATCATTATTATCCTCAAGGTTAAAATTTCAAGAAGGTACATTATCATTGTAGGATTGAGAAATTGGAGTTGATTTATAATCATTGAAATCATTATGACTATGAGGGGAAGTGTTTGAACTATAACTGTTATCTGTTTCACTATAAAAAAATAGATTCATTTTGAGGATTGTGAATCAATTAAAACATTTTTTGAAGATGAAGAAGAACCAAGTTCAATATTTTGATTGTCATAAATAAATTTATTAGTGTCTTCCTTGGTATGTAATTCTTCATTAGAATTATAAGGAAGAGAAATTAAATACTTAAACCAACTCGTTAATTGATGTTTAGGAGGTAAGTAATTTGATTTAAAGAGCATTAATGTCAATTTAAATTTCATTGAAAATTGATCCAAGGGCTCATCTTCTTTCCTATGCAATTTAAGTAGTTGTTTGCACACATTTTTGTAGTTGTATCATCGAAAATCCTGAAGGAACATCACTGCAAACTTATCCCAGCTATGTACTGAGGCAACTACAAGTGAAAGACACCACTATTTTGCTTGACTTGTAAAAGTATATGTGAAAATCCTGCCAAGATCAACCTCATCATTAGTAAATTTTTGAGAATTAGAAATGAATTGAAAAAGGTGATTGAAGCAAAAGTCTTACCATCGAAATTTACCTTTGACAATGTTTTAAATCCCTTGATTGGAGTAGTGTTTGATTGTGATACACTAAATAATTTCCAACAAGGTTTAAGGAGGAACCAATAATTCAAAGTTTAAAATTTTGCAATAAAAAATTTAACAAAAAATTTAATTGATTTTTCGAATATATTTGGTTTTTTTAATAATTTGCGTTTCAACTAAGAATAATCTGTATTAATTAATACAATAACCTTAATATAATAATTTTAACTAACAAGATCTTGTATATACTTTTTATATTCGTGATAAATGTTTCTACATTTATATTTAACCACATCAATTCACAGTGGCAACTCAAACTGCTTTGGTGTAAAATAACAATAATCACAACAAAAATAAATCATAACATGCCCAAAATGTGAGATTTGTACTCCAAAAAATTAGAATGTGCACAAATTTCTTTACATTTAAGAGGACACATGCCTAATTATTTTAAAATAAATGACAATTAAAAGAAATAAAACATATATATAAATAGAACAATTATTAACTTGATGCATATATTTTCCTGAAATTATTAACGTGATGTCTATATTTTGGGTAATTACTACCATGAAAATTTCAAGCATTCCAAAAGTCGTGATTTCCCAAAATAGTCACTTTTGAGATATCAAGGTAATACTTTTAACGTGAGAAAAATTTCTCAAGGATAAATTGTCACGTAATAAGTCTAACTATCTATTTCTTATGAATCCCTGACAACAAGTGCACATCTAATAACTGCCCAAAACATCTTGATGCATCTGCATGAACAACCATTTGAAGCATAGTTTAAATATAGGCTGTGAAGTGTAGATGAAGTCATCTCTTTGGTGAAATATAGATCTACAAAAATTCAACTCGTTTGAACTCTTGTGCTTATGTTGATCAACAAAAATGACCCTTCAACAGTTGAAGGGAGACCACCCGGTTGGGAACTTAAAGCAGCTCCTTTTATGTTGAAATGGTGGTTTTGACTAGTTAAACTAGATCTAGTTACCCTTTCTCTATCTCTATTAGCTTAAATTAAATCTTTTAGTTACCAACAAAGAAGGAGCAATCATATTAGCTTTCCTGTAGAGCTCGGGTAAGGAAGAAAATCCTTAAGTTGATCTATGGCTCAGCCAAACGAGAAATATGCTTGGCAACTTTAAGAAGAGGACTTCTAGAAATGAAAAGTTAAACTAAATGCAGATTAATGTTACTCCATAACTTCCAAAAGTTCTGATATACGAATGGACGTGATATGACAATTAAACCAAATCTTAAATCATACCAGGTCCGACATATCGGAGATTGGTACATATCGGAAGTCGGAGGGGGAGGTGCATTAGGATATCAATAGTCGAAGAGATATGAATATTAGAGATAAAAGACTGGGGGAAATGATTATCAGAGATCAGAGATTGGAGGGATTGGCATATTGATGATTAGAAGTAATGATGTGGTAGGTGGATCCTCTCGTCGGTTATATTATAATATGGTTGAACTTTGGTTTATAATATGTTTGTTTCAATATTGCATATTAAAAGGATCATTTCCATATGTTATAACATGAGCTTGGTCTCAGGGGCTATTTATTAATTAATGCTAATTAATTAAAATTTAAAACAAAGTTTTATCAATCAAAGAAACTTAAATAAAATAAAATGATGTTAAAAGAAATAAAAGGGTCCCCATAGTTATCAGGATAATAATTAAGTCAAAATGAGGGTGTCGTGCTTTTTACCACAACAATGGCGACACACGGGGAGAACCAATAATCTCTAAAAATAATGATGAAATCCCAGAGAAAAAGGAAAAAAGTTAAATGAAACAAAATGCTAAAATTCATATTTTTCAATGAAATCTATATAAAGGATATTTGAAGTTTATCATCTTGTACACCTCCAGTATTGATGATAAAAGAAAAATCATGTCTACAACATTCACTAATTGATAACAACTTTAACTAAAGAACAAAATATTTTAATTGGGTTTAATAAAAAGATGAACTCTTATTATTATGGGTAGAGCCACTGCTGTCAACAAACATCCATAGATTTGATAGGGTTACCTTTTAACCCAAGGAAAAGTCAGTATCCCATCTATTGCTTGATATTTAAGAGGAAATATAGTTCTATTTTTATTTTATTTTATTAAATTACTCTGAAAACCATTGTCTTGGCTTGGTGACCAGGTTTCGACAATGCCATTCACAAGTATTTATAGTAATGAATAAGCTGGCTCGTGGTGAGACCTCTTGTCTTACAACAAGTTGTTGTGAGCCATTATCTTGGCATGGTAACCAAATATGATAATGCCACTATGATCAATTCTCATGATCATGGTAGGTTGGCTCTGTAAGGAGACCCCCTATCTTCCAAATACTACATATAGTTTATTTGGCACTTTGATGATTTTAACATAGATGGGGGGACAAATCATCTCTTTAAGAGATTGGGATAACATAGAAGAGTGATAAAATACTAAACCGTTTCTTTTGCCTTTGCTAATTTAGGAGCTGTTTATGATAAAGGTTGTTATAAAACGAGATTATCTCTTATGTTATAAAGTTAGAGTTTATCAAAATGACAAAGAAAGATAATATAATAAGAGTTTCAAATCTGAATCTGAAATAAAGCAATTTGATAATTATCCTAATGTTATTCCTTTTGCCACATAAATTCATTAAATGAGAGTAATTGTTTTTCCCATGTATTAGACCAAAGGTGGCGTGTAGGTACTTTAGAACTAAAGGGTTTGTAATATCATGAGAATCACACTCAAAGGGAGTTTGAAAAAGAGGATGATGTTGTGAAATTAGATCCAAAAGTAAGATAGAAGAGAAATGCAAACCAAACTAAAACAAAAGTAAACCATTGCAAGCAAAATCATGAAACAGGGATAACTCAAACAAGATAAAAGCAAAATCTTGACATAAGGAATTAAGGTCTTGTTATGTATTTTTCAAGCAAAATGTTGTCTCGCTTAATAAGTTTTTAATTCATGATTTTGTTATAAACAAACTAATGAAGAGTTGTGATTAAAAATTGCATTCGAGAGCTTAATAGGGATTTATTTCCTTACGAAAATCTTGCTTTAAAACATATCACAAAAATGATAAGAAAAATTTTAAGTTAAGAAAATCTCTCTGAGTGGGTCTTGAAAAATGCTCCTTTTATCACAACTGTTTTATTCTCAAAAGATGTATCAAACCAAAACCTACAAAAAGAACAACAAAAATATATGAAATAAATAAAACTAAATAAGAAAAGAACAAACTGAAATAAAACGCTAATAGATGATAATAAAAATGCAAATGCATACCTGGAAGAATTTGATTATAATTTTACCTCATTAGTATTCATATTATTCCATGCATTTATTAAGAATGTTTAAAATCATATTTTTATTCAATTTACAAAATATTAACAAAAAAAATATGTAATCTATTCCTAATCCTAATCTAAAAAGTAGATTATGACTAGGTAAGATCAAACTTTCAGTGCAACCATTTAAGTGCATTATCTGTTGCATGCAGGCAAATAACAAATGTAAGAAAAAATAAAACTGTAGCTGAAACATTAAAAAAAAAGGAAACACAATACGTACTTTTAAAATTGAAAAAATAAAAATAAAATTATTTACAAAATACTTCCCTTGAAACGATTCCAAATAATTTTCCATATGATCATTAAGATAAGGATGTTATTCATTATATATTTGAAGATGGGGGCTCTGCAACTCGCGCTAGGGTTCTTTGGATGCGGCTAGCGCTAGAGATCGAGCGTTTACCCCTAACCCCCTTCTTTACTCAGTGCAACTGGAGCCCCTGACTCAGTTCTCCTACTGAACTCCCGTCTATGGATTTGCCCTTTGAAGTGGCGAGCTCATCCCCCCCTGCAACCACCTTTTTATCCTCTGACAGAACAAACAGTGCAAATCCTCTGATCAATCTAGGCACTCTCCCTCGGTACAAGCAAGACAATGAGCCTGCCACCGAGGCTTTCAAAGACCCTGCAGCAAACTCTGAGGCTGCAAAGGACACAGGTAATGACCAAAAGACATCAACAACGCAACCAAAGGTGTCTTCTGTGACATGCATTCCAAAGAAGGCAGAAAGAATAAAAGTAGAGCTCCTCAGTCAGAGAATCAACAATGAGATCCAATATATGAGGGATCATGCACTCATAGGCAAGTTCCTGGGATTCTGGCCTACTGAAAAGGCCCTGCATGGCTGGATAGTTTCCAAATGGAAGCCCAAAGGACAAGTCTCTTTGCAGCTTGGCCCAAAAGGCTTCTTCACCCCCACTTTCAACTGCTTGGAAGACAAAAATTGCATCTTCGAAGGAAGCCCATATTTTTCAATGCTTCAAGACTATACCTTCGTAACTGGAAGGAAAGGTTCAACCCAGACAAGGAAGATCTCAGCTGGGCTCCAGTATGGATAAGAATGTATTCTCTGCCATTGGAATACTGGAGGGAGGAGACCTTAAAGGACATAGGCAATAGCCTAGGGGTATTCATCAAAGTTTCCAAGGACACAAAAGCCCGGAGGTACACCTCCTATGCCAGGATCTGCGTTCACATGCATTTGACTAAAGAACTCACGGACTCGGTACGTCTATTTTATGACGATTATGAGTGGATTCAGACAATAGATTACGAGCATATACCTTTTTGTTGCAGAAAATGCCATGAACATGGCCATCTCTTCAGGGACTGTCCTCTTAATCTTAAATCCAAAGCCCCAACTAATGATACTAGCAAAGATTCTGAAGGCTTCACAAAGGTCCCTAGCCGTAGAAGGAATGCCAAGAAAAATCCGACAGCTCCCAGCACCTCCAAAAATCCTGAATCCCAGAACAGATTTGAAATTCTGACCTCTCAAAACTCTATGGAGGATCACCCTGATATCCCTCTAGCAGATCACTTGTCTTCCTCACCCCCCAAGCCCCCTCATTATGTAGTACCGAAACCTGCCTCAACTCTCACTAGCTTTCCCGCGTCAACCTCATCTGAAATCTTTGATCCAGAGAAAGCCTAGAAATATTCCACCGTGGAAATCGATGCAGCTTTAGCACTCAACATTCACCATCAGACAAATGAGGAAGATCAGAACACCCCGATCCACATGGAAGAGGAACCAGAAAGCATATATTTGGAAGGTCTAGATATTCTCAATTTAGAAATGGTGTGCAAACAAAAGGATTTCAACACAATACCTCCCAGGGAAATTGAAAGGCTTGAAGGACTTCTAGCCAGAGCACATCACAATAAAAGCCTAGGCATTTAGGCTGACAATCCTTGGGATGGGAAGAAAATCCTGAGAGACTCGAAGAAATGAGGGCGCAAAATGGATCTGCAAAGGACAATAATCATAGGAGAAATGCTGGTGGATTTTGGTAGATTCCCCAAGCTGACCAGGTTCTTCAAATCTCTCCCCCATGGTTCCTCATGAAACTCATATCATGGAATGTGAGAGGGCTCAATAGCCCCACAAAACACAGAATGTTAAAAAATATGATTCAGCAAGAAAAGCCTTCTATTGTCTTTCTTCAAGAGACCAAAGGAAACATCACTGTACTAGAAAGGATTCTAAACAAGGTATGGCCAGGATGCCGCTCAGTCTCCGTGGATGCTTCAGGGGATTCAGGAGGGTTGGCAATTTTGTGGAACCCGTAGATACTCTCCCTTCAAGACTTTCATGCCTCACACTTCTTCATTCAATCAACATTCCATCTAATTGGGACCAATATTCACGACCATCTCTCTAATGTCTACTTTCCACAAAACTTACATCAAAAGATGGATCTCTTGGATACACTCATAGTTCTCAACTCAGAAAGGCGATTCCCCCTTTAGATTAGGGGAGGTGACTTCAATATCATCATGACTCTAGAGGAACGGAGGCAGATTGAAGCTGGAAGCTGATAGTTACAACTTCAAAGACTTCATCAACAACAATCAGTTAATGGACCTTCAAACCTCCAATGGTATGTATACCTGGACCAAAAAAAGAAGCGGACCTCGGCATATAGCATCTAGGCTGGTTCGCTTCCTCATATCAGATAATGCAATACACCTGGGTGGGGATTTTCATGCTTCCATTATGCCTCAAGCGGGCTCTGATCACTGGCCCATGATGCTTTAGTGGTTGCGTCCGGGCACAAAATGCAATAGACCTTTCCGCTTTGAACCCTTTTGGTTCTCGCATCCCAAATTCAAAGAAGTAGTAGAAGAGGCTTGGAAGTCATTCCAACCCCCAATAGGAGCCAAGATGTTCCAGCTACAACAAAAACTAAAACATCTCAAACAGGCTCTCAAATCGTGGAATAGAACTCAGTTTGGAAATATATTTGAAAACCAGAAAGAGCTGGAGCAGCAGATGACCTCATTACAACAGGAAATTATCTTGAAGGGAAGAACAGAGGAATATGCGCAACAGGAGCAGTCCCTCTTAACTAAGATCGATGCACGAAGGCAGCAAGAAGTTCTGTGGCGACAAAAATCCAGAATCAATTGGCTAAAGGAAGGGGAAAAAATACAAATTTTTTCATAGATCAACAATTTAGAGGAGAATGCACAATAACATAGCCTTCATAAATAATCATCAAGGGGGGAGATTAGAGGCACATGAAGAGGTGGAACAGGAATTCAAAGAGTACTTTCAAGATATTCTCAGGGAGCTGCTAGGATGCAGGGATCAGGCCATACGCTCATTAACGCAGCACATTCCCAAACTGGTTTCGGAGGACCACAACAAAATGTTGCTCCAGGCCATCACCAAGCAAGAAGTGGAGGATGCCATGGCTCAACTTAAGGATGGCAAAGCACCTGGACCCGATGGCTTTACAACCAACTTCTTTCATGCATTTTGGGAGCTCATTAAAACAAAGGTTTGGGAGATGGTGGAGGAATCAAGATCGATGCACTGGATCCTTCCCTCCCTTAATTCTACCTTCATAGCGCTAATTCCTAAAGTGGATGAACCTAACACGCCTGAAAAATACAGGCCCATAGCACTCTGTAACGTCATTTACAAGCTCATATCCAAAGTCCCGGCGAATAGGCTCAAGCCTTTTCTCCTCTTCTCATCTCGCCTGAGAAAACCGGATATGTCGAAGGGCGCCAAATAATGGACGGCATCATTCTCTCAAATGAAGTGATCCACTCTCTCAAGCTATTAAAAAAGCCAGGTATGATTCTAAAGCTAGATCTTTCCAAGGCTTTTGACAAACTCAGTTGGCATTATATCAATCAGGTTTTACTGGCTTTCGGCTTTAGCGCTCCTTGGACGCGGTGGATCATGAACCTCATCTCTTCACCTAGCTTTTCCATCCTGCTTAATGGCTCACCTTTTGCCCCCTTTCGTCCTTCCCGAGGCATCCGCCAAGGTGACCCCCTTTCCCCTTTCCTCTTTGTTCTCATGGCCGAAGGACTTAGTCGCCTCCTTCATTCTGCCATCTCCTCCGATTCTTTAAAGGGCATCTCTCTTCACGGACTCCCCCCCATCTCTCATCAACAATTTGTTGATGATACTATGCTCTTCGGCCACCCGTCAGTTCAATAAGTCACCACCTTTAAAGACCTGCTCGATCTCTTCTCTGAAGCCTCAGGAACATCCATCAACGCCTCCAAGTCCCAGCTTTTTTTCTTCCACACACCCACCTTGACTCAGAGGAAAATTTCCAGGATTCTAGGCTTCCAGATAGCTGCGCTTCCTGCGAAATATCTGGGAGCTCCATCGCTGGCCTCTGCTAATAAACATGCCTCCTGGAGAACCCTCTTGGATAAGATAGAAACTAGGCTCTCTTCACGGACCTTCCGTTCGCTCAACACAGCTGGTAGGCTCATCTTAATCAAATCCGTTCTCCAAGCTATGCCCTTTTATCTCTTTTCTATATTGGCAGCTCCCAAATGGGTTCTCAAGAACATCCACAATCTTCAAAGAAACTTTCTTTGGGGATCTGCTGGACTCAACAGGAAATGGGCCCTGGTCAAATGGACTGAGGTGTGTCTACAAAGATCTAATGGTAGGCTAGGATTGAGGGATCCCTTACGTAGCAAGGATACAATGGGAGCCCGTATCTGGTGGAATTGGATTTCCAAACCACACACTCCTTGGGGACGCCTATGGCAAGCAAAATACGTGCCAGGTAGTCAATGGGAAGATCTCATCAGAATCAACACCAGAACTCTTGGCTCTATGATCTGGAATGTTGCCAAGCAATAGAGTGCCTTCATTCAAGCGCATAGCTTTTGGGAAATCCACTCAGGCACTACAACTAGATTTTTGGAGGATTCTTGGCAACAACGCCCTAGACTAGCTGCTCTCTTCCACAAACCCAACTGGCAAGCTTCAATGAGGCAAACCAACCAAATCCATATTCATCAGTTTTGGCAGCGACATTCTCCACAAGACTTTCAACTCTGGAAAGCAGCCAGCACCTGGCAGGAAAATTGGTAAGAGGAAACATATGAGGAGATCGACCAGTAGTTAAATCTCAGAAAAATCAAACACTCTGATAAAAAGGACAAACTGCGATGGGGACACACGCCAAACGTTATGTTCACCACCAAAGAAGCATACCAACTCCTCTATCAACCCATGCAAACAGTAAAGGATCAGATTTGGCAACCTGGTATCTAGCCTAAGGTTTCCACTTTTTTGTGGCTTCTGATCAAACGATGAATCCTTACTTGGGATAATCTTCAAAAGCGTGGATTCATTGGACCTTCAAGGTGTCCTAATTGCAATCTCAATTCAGAGACCATGGTGCATCTAATGGACACCTACCCACTAGCAGCACAGATGTGGGAGAGAATTACTCAATGCAATAGAAGAATGGGCAGATGTGTGGGAAATGTCACAGACACCATCAGAATCTGGCCCCAGCATCCATTCCAAAGCCACATTCTCAAATCTCTTTGGAGCCTCATTCCGGGCTTTGTTTATTGGATCCTATGGAAGGAAAGAAATAATAGAACCTTCAACAGCCTTAGCAAGACTCTTGATACCTTATGGCTACTTCTTAAACGAAATCTGCAGGAAACTCTTGTGCTAAGACATTGGCAAGATTCGGATTTCCCAGACTCTCCTCAGGAAAGCCTCATACTAAGAGATTGGAATATGGACCTCACTTTCGTAGCTCAAATCAAAACAAATCCCCCTATTAGCACTACTTCTCCCCTTAACTGGTCTCCCCCGGCTTCACAAACTTACAAATTGAACTTTGATGGGGCTGCTAAGGGGAATCCTGGGCTGGCTGGCTATGGTGGGGTATTTAGAAATGAGGGTGGTTTAGCTCTATATATATATCACGGTTCAATTGGAAAAGATACCAACAATGCTGCAGAACTAGAAGGTTTATGGAAAGGTCTATGCATAGCAGAAAAGGAATACTTTTTCCCTCTTGAGGTAGAAGGGGATTCTCAAATTTTAATAGCAGTAGCCACAAGGATTCACTCAGGTACCCCAGCAACAAAGATCACCTTGAGTTGGAGGCTTCTAAGTAGATTGGAACAAATAGAGGAATGGCTAAGGGCCTCCAGAAGCATTACCTTTAAACACATTCGAAGAACGACCAACAAGGTTGCAGACAGACTGGCTAATCAGGGAGTCAATCAGCAGCTCCAATTTTTCTCTAGACCCTTAAGTGAATCCAATGATGAATAACTCATACAAGACTGCACTTCTTTGGTGCTATA
This sequence comes from Pinus taeda, assembly GCA_000404065.3. NCBI lineage: Eukaryota > Viridiplantae > Streptophyta > Pinopsida > Pinales > Pinaceae > Pinus > Pinus taeda. Next base: position 118,635 of record APFE030377709.1, on the reverse strand, counting down.
GGACTCAACATCCCTGGATGCGGGGGTATAGCATAGCGTTCATAATGATGGTGATGAAAAGGCAGAAAGCGTGGCTCAACACAAGTGCCAGCTGGCATCGCACAAACAATGATTTGATATCTTAGTCAATAAACATTAATGTTGCAATAACGCAGCGCACCTACTCTTGCAGATGTGTTAGTAGTTTGAAAACTCTGCTCTGTTTTTTACACCGTCCTGCTCCTCTCTTCGGCACTTGCAGGTTTGGCAAGGTGGAAGATAGTCCAGGATATTGGTGGTCTCAGAAACCAGACGATGACAAGCGTAGGGGATGGTATGCTTCCAACTCCCTTGGTTGCCCCCTCTCAATCCCATCAATGGCTGACTATTTAATTCCTCTAGATTTCTTCAAGATGCCGAGATTTCACACCAGAATGATTAGTAGAAGGGGCAGCTCAAGGGGCCGAGTCTCCCGCCAGCCCTCCTCGTCTACCTCAAAAACTTCGTCAGAGGCTTTGAATTTTCGGTTTGACAGGTATCCTGAAACTAGAAGCGGACGCGGCAGAGGTCGAGGGCGCTTCCTCTCTGAAGAGCGTTCTCTCCATCCCAATTCCTAGACAGTTCGCTTCCACTTCCCGTGCACCCTTGGCAGCTCCTCCCTCACAGCATCAGTTACTGTCGAGTTGTGCGAGGCATCTGAGGGTTGGGAGGCTGACAGTTTGGGACACCCTTCGGTTCCAAGAATGGAAGACAAGATGGCTACAATGCAGACTGTGACTACTCAGAGGAACACCCAAGGTGGCTCTGCAACTCAGGAAGCGCCCTTCCAAGCCAGTCCAAGCGCCCCTTCATGTGGAAGTCCTTCAAGAAAAGAGGGCCAACCCTCTGAATGTGAAGACCCTGATCCATATGGCTGCCCCATTGTTGAAGAACTGCCTTCAACACAGCATGAAGATGATCAGCTCTCAGAAATTCGGTTTTCAATTTCGGCTTTACCGGTTACCCATGCGTGGGCGGTTCACTCCTATTTTGGTTCAGTATGTTAATGGGTCACTGTCTTGGCAACAGTTGTGTTGTTCCTTTCTCTTGTCCTGGTATTCCGTCACTGCTTTCAGTTGTCTCAAGTCTCAAAGCAAGTCAATATGCTGGTCTTTTGGTCAATTTTCTAAGCAATTTTTGTAAGCATGCCAACCCATCGGCTAGAAATCTCGAGGCCTCTGTCTCTCTGTAACAAAATTTTTGTATCAATATAGGAGTAGTCAAATTCAGAAAAAATAAAATATAAGGATTTGATTTAGACGTTTGAAAAAGACTTCAAAGAAGGAGGAATCAACAAACCAATATTAAATGTTAAATCTATGCAAATGAAAGGTTTCTGTAAAAAAAAAAGAAAAATCAGAAATCTTCTTTTCAAAAGAATCGAGTGGATAGCAATGAGGAAGATTTATGAAAGAAATGCATGGCTTGTCAAAATGTATAGATGTATTCTCGAGTATTATCATTTGGGTAGAATGCATTTTGTTATCTAAAATCATTTGTCTAATCATAAGATAGAACCTCAACCTAAGAAGAAATTGAAATAGATGATTGAAATTTTGAAATTGATTATTGCATGTACTAATTAATGCATTTGACGAGAGTGTGGAACTTTGTTGCTCAAGATGCTAGTGTAGTGTGTGCACAAAATCAAAAATAAAATTTAACAAAGAAAGAAATTGAAAAGAATGAGAGAAAGATAATTTGTGATATACATCTATGTTACAAATTATGTTACAACATAGTGGAAGTTTGTTTATAGAGATTTCCTTTTTACAAATGATTATGAATTTAAAATCATTATTATCCTCAAGATTAAAATTGCAAGAAGGTACATTACCATTGTAGGATTGATAAATCAAAGTTTATTATAATCATTGAAATCATTATGACTATGAGGAGAAGTGCTTGAACTGTTACCTTTTTCACTATAAAAAACAGATTCATTTGAGGATTGGGAATCAATTAAAACATTTTTCGAAGATGAAGAAGAACCAAGTTTAATATTTTCATTGTCATAAATATTTTTATTAGTGTATTCCTTGGTATGTAATTCTTCATTAGAATTATAAGGTAGAGAAATTAAATACTTAAACCAACTCGTTAATTGATGTTCAGGAGGTAAGTCATTGGATTTATAGAGTATTAATGTCAATTTAAATTTAATTTAAAATTGATCCAAGGGCCCATCTTCTGTCCTACACAATTCAAGTAGTTGTTTGAACACAGTTTTGTAGCTGTATCATCAAAAATCCTGAAGGAACATCACTACAAACTTATCCTAGCTATGTATTGAGGAAACTCGAAGTGAAAGACACCAGTATTTTTCTTGACCTGTCAAAGTATATGTGAAAATCTTGCCAAGATCAACCTCATAAATATTAAACTTTTGAGAATTAGAAATGAATTGAAAAAGGTGATTGAAGGCAAAATATTTACCATTGAAATTTACCTTTGACAATGTTTTAAATCCCTTGATTGGAGTAGTGTTTGATTGTGATATAGTAAAGAATCTCCAAGAAGCTATTTTGGAGGAACCCATAGTTCAAAGTTTAAAATTTTGCAATAAAAAATTTAAAACAAACCCTCCTTCTAGCGCCAAAAATGTTGATAAGAAAAATGATCCTTCAACATTTTAAGGGAGACCACCCGTTTGGGAATTTAAAGTAGCTCCTTTTCCGTTGAAATGTTGGTTCCAATTGGTTAAACTAGATCCAGTACCCTTTCTCTATCTCTATTAGCTTAAAGTAAATATTTTAGTTGCCAACAAAGAAAGAGTAATCAGATTAACCTTCCTGTTGAGTTCAGGAAAGGAAGCAAATCCTTAAGATGATCTATGGCTCAAACAAACTAGAAATATGCTACTCCATAACTCCCGTTGATGAATGTTTTGATTGTCAATGGCATACCATAAAAAATACATAAACACAATTTATGTACTTCTTCTACTCCATAACTCCCTCTCGGCTTAAGTAATTTTCAAAATATTTGTACCATTAAAGCATTATCATGTACACGAAACAACCTTACATCATGGTGAAGTTTCATGATCAGTTGCCTATCATAGCAAATAGGTATGCACATGCTACCCCTACGTCGATTTGGAATGTTTACGAGAATCAATCCTACGATGTGTTCTTTGTCGTAGGCACTCGAAGGCAGAAACGTGGGAAAAGAAATGGTGGTGGTGATAATGATGATGAGGGACACAATATTTGGCTAGTGCTTTCTGCTCGGAATCTGGGGGCCGCTGTTACTTCTTGAGCGTACGCTAGACCCTGATGAGAATTCACTGTTTTGCTAGTGCTGAGAAGTAGATCCATAGATGGTAGACGATAACTGCTTGTTGACGCCAATGCGTTGAACTCTTGAGCTTTGAGCTTTGGTGGTGGAAACCGGTAATATCAGTTAAGTTGGTAATATATATATATATATATATTATAATATATATATATATATATATTGGGCAAAACTATGAGTTGTCAAAATCTGGAACTAGTTAATATGAATGGACTATTTTACCTCTATTTTATTTAATTTTATTAAATTTTTATTTTAATATTTATTTTTTATGTAATTTGATTGAGCCGAATTGTTTAAATAACATAACTTGGCTGCACATTACAACATATCTCACATACAAGACTGGGAACTCCTCTTAACACAATCAAATAATATATATCTAAAATTAAGTAAATTATTCATAATTATTAATAAAAATGAAAACTGATATTAACTATGATAATAGTGTTGACTATATCATTATTTTGAAAAAAAAATTAACATTGAATATAATCTCCATAGCATTGATATTGCGATGACTATTATTTGAAAATTTTGTATATGTGAAAAGTTCATTTATGAGAGATTTAACACTTGTTTAAGTTGATCAATTGATGTTTAAAACTATGATAATTATTGTAAATAACTAGTATTTGCACCAAAAGGTTGCAAAGACATGCACATAGAGTGTAGATGAAGATGAATGTAGAGCGGCCTAGAGGTAGTGCAACAAGGAAATAAGGACATGGACATAGAAGGTATGGGGAATTAGGAGGCTAGGGGTGGGATAATAGGAATAAATTGGTAAAGTAATATTAAAGTTAATTAATATAATGATTTTTTTATTACACTAATTTATCTAAATTAAATACTAATGTGAATAATACCCTTTATTATAGTTAATTACATATATTTAGTCCGATTGATTAATAATTCTTATTTAATATAGCTTAACATTATAGGTAGTATAATACATGCACACACACACACACACACACACACACATATATATAATGAAATTAATTGATTTCTCAAATAGATTTGGTTTTTTTTAATAATTTATGTTTCAGCTAAGAATAATTTGTATTAATTAATACAATAAGCTTAATACAATAATTTTAACTGACAAGATCTTGTATATAATTTTTATATCCGGGATAAATGTTTCTATATTTATATTTAACCACATCAATTCACAGTGGCAACTCAAACTGCTTTGGTGTAGAACAACAATAATGACAACACAACACACCCAAAATGTGAGATTTGTACTCTAGAAAATTACAATGTGCACAAATTTCCTTATATTTAAGAGGACACATGCTTATTTATTTTAAAATAAATGAAAATTAAAAGAAATAAAAAGAAATATATAAATAAAACAATTATTAACTTGATGCATATATTTTGTGAAATTATGTGATGTCTATATTTTTGTGTAATTACTAACGTGAAAATTTCAAGCATTCCAAACATCGTGATTTACCAAAATAGTCACTTTTGAGATATCAAGGCAATACTTTTAATGTGAGAAATGTTTCTCAAGGATAAATTGTCATGTAATAAGTCTAACCATAGATGGATTTGGTAATGGGGAAATTTCCCTACCCTCTCTTTATCTAAGTAAATACTTGTATGGATAGCTTGTATCAAGATAGCTTATTCATCTGCTATGAAACTTAATTCTATATAATTTTTTTGTTATGAACTTAATTCTTCTAGAATAGCTTTCAGTGAATAAGTGAGGGATCTTGGTCGAGGGGAGGAGCTCAAAAAATATTGTTCCATATTAGAATCCTTTTTTTCTCAAAATATTTATTGTTTTGATAACATATTTCAAATTTTACTACAAAGTAAACATAGTTTCTAAAGACTATACCATAAATATAGGGCATATAAGACAATAATACATATATTTCTCCATAAATCAACTTTCCATCCATGTTTAGTTGGCATTGGTGTCATAAAACACGTTAACCAGGTTGCATGAAAAACTGTCCACAATAACAAGAGCTAATTTTTTAGTAAATGAAACCTGGTTGCATGAAAATTGTCCACACTAATAGGAGTTAATATTTCCAGCTAGATGAAACCTGGTTGCATGAAAAATGTCCATTCTAACAGGAATTAAATATTTTCTACTTGATGAGATTCTTCTAGGCCAACATCATATTTTCTTGAGCGAATACCAATTGTTCTAACATTGTTTGTTATCATCTTGTTGACATAAATATTTATTTATAAGTCAGTTGGACTTTACATGTCGAATAACCACATTAATTATGAGAATGTCCTATATACATTTTTTTATATGGATTCTTTTGGGATAAAAGGCTTAATAATGTACATGATTCCACTGAAAATTTTATAATTGTATGCCATAAAACACAGAGAAACAAACACTTTGAATAACAAAAGCTTTGGCTTCAAAATTCAAAGACCAACCAAGTACCGAATGTTAACTAATGATATGACACAATGAAACAACTAAAAAATAACTAATACTAACCAAACACTACAAAGACTGCATCAAACTCAAAATGAACTAGACTATTTGTTCCTTATGAATCCTTGACAACAAGTGCACATCCAATAACTGCCCAACACATCTTGATGCATCTGCAGGAACAACCATTTGAAGCGTAGTTTAAACATAGGCTGTGAAGTGCATATGAAGTCATCTCTTCAGTGCAATATAGAGTTACAAAAATTTAACTATTTTGAACTCCTATGCCTATGTTGATTAACAAAAATGACCCTTCAACATTTTAAGGGAGACCACTCGGTTGGGAACTTAAAGCAACGCCTTTTCCGTTGAAATGGTGGTTCCGACTGGTTAAAATAGATCCCGTTGTCCTTTCTCTATCTCTATTAGCTTAAAGTAAATCTTTTAGTCACCAACAAAGAAAGAGCAATTAGATTAGCTTTCCTCCTGAACTCAGGCAAAGAAGAAAATCCTTAAGTTGATCAATGACTTAGCAAAACGAGAAATATGCTTGGCCACTTTAAGAAGAGGACTTCTAGAAATGCAAAGTTAAACTAAATTAATATTAATGTTACTGCATAACTTCCAAAAGTTCTGATATACGAACGGACTCGATATCATAATTAAACCAAATCTTAAATCATATCGGGTCCGACATATCGGAGATTGGTACATATCGGAAGTTGGAGGGGGAGGTGCATTGGGATATCAATGGTCGAAGAGATATGAATATTAGAGATAGGATTTCGGGGGAAATGATTATCAGAGATCAGAGATTGGAGGGATTGGTCGACGATCATAAGTAATGATGTGGTAGGTGGATCCTCTCGTCGGTTATATTATAATATGATTGAACTTTGGTTTATAATATGTTTGTTTCAATATTGCATATTAAAAGGATCATTTCCATATGCTATAACATGAGCTTGGTCTCAGGGGATATTTATTAATTAGTCCCAATTAATTAAAATTTAAAACAAAGTTTTATCAATCAAAGAAACTTAAATAAAACAAAATGATGATAAAAGAAATAAAAGGGTCCCCATAGTTATTAGGATAATAATAAAGTCAAAATGAGGGTGTTGTGCCTTTTACCACAACAATGGTGACACATGGGAAGAGCCAATAATCTCTAAAAATAATTATGAAATCCTAGAGAAAAAGAAATAAAGTTAAATGAAACAAAATGCTAAAATTCATATTTTTCAATGAAATCTCTGTAAAGGATATTTGAAGTTTATCATCATGTACTCCTCCAGTATCGATGATAAAAGAAAAATCATGTCTACGACATTCATTAATTGATAACAACTTTAACTAAAGAAAAAAATATTTTAATTGAGTTTAATAAAAAGATGATCTCTTATTATCATAGGTAGAGCCACTGCTATTAGCAGACATCCATAGCTTCGATAGGGTTACCTTTTAACCCAAGGAAAAGTCAGTATCCCATCTACTGCTTGATATTTCAGAGGAAATATATTTATATTTATATTTTATTTTATTAAATTACTTCAAAATCCATTGTCTTGGCTTGATGACCAGGTTTCGACAATGCCATTCACAAATATTGATAGTAATGAATAATCTGGCTTGTGATGAGACCTCTTGTCTTACAACAAGTTGTTCTAAGCCATTACCTTGGCATAGTAACCAAATATGATAATGTCACTATGATCAATTCTCATGATCATGGTAGGTTGGCTCTGTAAGGAGACCCCCTATCTTCCAGATACTACAAATAGTTTATTTGACACTTTGATGATTTTAACATAGATGGGGGGAAAAATCATCTCCTTAAGAGATTGGGATAACATAGAAGAGTGATAAAATACTAAACCGTTTCTTTTTCCTTTGCTACTTTAGGAGCTGTTTATGATAAAGGTTGTTATCAAACAAGATTATCTATTATGTTATAAAGTTAGAGATTATCATAATGATAAAGAAAGAGAATATAATAAGAGTTTCAAATCTGAATCTGAAAGAAAGCAATTTGATAACTATCCTAATGTTATTCCTTTTGCCAATGAAATTCATTAAATGAGAGTGAATTTTTTTCCCATGTATTAGACCAAAGGTGGTGTGTAGGTACTTTAGAACTAAAAGGTTGGTAATATCACGAGAAGCACACTCAAAGGGAGTTTGAAAAAGAGGATGATGTTGTGAAATTAGATCCAAAAGTAAGAGAGAAGAGAAATGCAAACCAAACTAAAACAAAAGTAAACCATTGCAAGCAAAATCATGAAATATGCATAACTCAAACAAGATAAAAGCAAAAACTTGACATAAGGAATTAAGGTCTTGTTATGTATTTTTCAAGAAAAATGTTGTCTCACTTCATGAGTTTTTAATTCATGATTTTGTTATAAACAAACTAATGAAGAGTTGTGATTAAAAATTGCATTTGAGAGCTTAACAGGGATTTATTTCCTTACTCAAATCTTACTTTAAAACATATCACAAAAATGATAAGAAAAATTTTAAGTTAAGAAAATCTCTCTGAGTGGGTCTTGAAAAATGCTCCTTTTATCACAGCTGTTTTATTCTCAAAAGCTGTATCAAACCAAAGCCTACAATAATAACAACAAAAATATATGAAATAAGTAAAACTAAAGCAGAAAAGAACAAATTGAAATAAAACGCTAATAGATGATAATAAAAATGCAAATGCATACCTGTAATAATTTCATAATAAGTTTACCTCATTAGTCTTCATATTATTCCATGTATTTCTTATGAATGTTTAAAATCATCTTTTTATTCAATTTACAAAATATTAACCAAAAGAAATCTAATCTATTCCTAATCCTAGTCTAAAAAGTAGATTATGACTAGGTAAGATCAAACTTTCAGTGCAACCATTTAAGTGCCTTATCTGCTGCATGCATGCAAATAACAGATGTAAGAAAAAATAAAACTGTAGCTGAAACATTAATACAAAAATGAAACACACTACGTACTTTTAAAATTGAAAACATAAAAATAAAATTATTTACAAAATACTTCCTTGAAACTCTTCCAAATATTTTTCTATAGGATCATTAAGGTAAGGATGTGATTCAGATGTTTGAAAATGACTTCAAAGAAAGAGGAAACAACAAACCAATATTAAATGTTAAGTCTTTGCAAATGAAAGGTTTCTGTAAAGAAAAAGAAAACCAGAAATATTTTTTTCAAAAGAATTGAGTGGATAGCAATGAGGAAGATTTCTGAAAGAAACGCATGGCTGTTCAAAATGTATAGATGTATTCTCAAGTATTATCATTTGGGTAGAATGCATTTGGAAATCTAAAATCATCTGTTTAATCATAAGATAGAACCTCAACTAAGAAGAAATTGAAATAGATGATTGAAATTTTGAAATTGATTATTGCATGTACTAATTAGTGCATTTGACGAGAGTGTGGAACTTTGTTGCTCAAGATGCCAATGGAGTGTCTGCACAAAATCAAAAATAAAATTGAACAAAGAAAGAAATTGAAAAGAATGAGAGAAAGGTATTTTGTGATATACATCTATGTTACAAATTATGTTACAACATAGTGGAAGTTTGTTTATAGATACTTCCTTTTTACAAATGATTATGAATTTAAAATCATTATTATCCTCAAGATTAAAATTGCAAGAAGGTACATTATCATTGTAGGATTGAGAAATCATATTTTATTATAATCATTGAAATCATTATGACTATGAGGGGAAGTGCTTGAACTGTTATCTTTTTCACTATTAAAAACATATTCATTTGAGGATTGCGAATCAATTAAAACATTTTTTGAAGATGAAGAAGAACTAAGTTTAATATTTTCATTGTCATAAATAACTTTATTATTGTCTTCCTTGGTATGTAATTCTTCATTAGAGTTAGAAGGAAGAGAAATTAAATACTTAAACCAACTCGTTAATTGATGTTCAAGAGGTAAGTCATTGGATTTAAAGAGCATTACTATCAATTTAAATTTAATTTAAAATTGATCCAAGGTATCATCTTTTGTCATACACAATTCAAGTAGTAGTTTGAACACAATTTTGTAGTTGTACCATCGAAAATCCTGAAGGAACATCGCTACAAACTTATCCCAGCTATGTACTGATACACCTAGAAGTGAAAGACACCAGTATTTTGCTTGACCTGTCAAAGTATATGTGAAAATCCTGCCAAGATCAACCTCATCAATATCAAAGTTTTGAGAATTAGAAATGAATTGAAAAAGATGATTGAAGGCAAAATACTTACCATTGAAATTTACCTTTGAAAATGTTTTAGATCCCTTGATTGGAGTAGTGTTTGATTGTGATACACTAGAGAATATACAAGGAGGATTTTTGGAGGAACCCATAATTCAAAGTTTAAAATTCTGCAATAAAAAATTAACAAACAATTTAAATCAGGCCCTCCTTCTAACGCAAAAAATGTTGATCAGAAAAATGAACCTTCAACATTTTAAGGTAGACCACCCAGTCGGGAACTTAAAGTAGCTCCTTTTCCATTGAAATGGTGGTTCTGATTGGTTAAAGTAGATCCAATACCCTTTCTCTATCTCTATTAGCTTAAAGTAAATCTTTTAGTTACCAACAAATAAAGAGTAATCATATTAGCCTTCTTGATGAGATCGGGAAAGGAAGCAAATCCTTAAGCTGATCTATGGATCAACCAAACCAGAAATATGCTTGGCCTATTTAAGAATAGGTCTTCTAAAAATAAAAATTTAATCTAAATGAATATTAAAGATCTATCTACATGACTAATCTAAAACAAAAAAAACGTATCTTGAATTGGAATGGGATAGCCCTTAGCCCTTTCCCAATCCAAGAGAAAGCTAATTAAAACATGGGAAGAACTCATATAATTCATCATGTGACTTTGTATTAATCTAAGGAAATAGTTCACATTAACTAATACAATTGAAAGTAAAATAAGCCTGCAAATGAATAATAAATAGTTATTGGTCATCACATGAATACTTCAATGAATTATGATTGATTTCGTTTTCATTCTGCCCTGCAAAGATAGATTTAACAAAGATTCAACATCAAAATTTTAATGACAAAACAATAGAGCATAATATCAAAGAGACATAATACTATTTAGAATAAAAATGAGAACCAATAATGAAACTTTAACAATGAGACAATAATCCCGCATTTTGGTAATAATACACAAGAATAAGAATTAATTAAACAATGTCAAAATTTTATTACCACAATTCCAAGAGTAGCTTTGCCCCTTAATGAAACTGCTTGTAATAGTGTGAATTCCATTTATAATAAAGCCATAATGTCTCTATAATCTCTACAATAAAACTCTCTGCGCTCTACAATAGTGCGAAAGCACAAAACAAATTATTAGAGAGTCCACTGTGTGTGATCACAACCTCCCTGATCTTATTGAAGAGACATGTATTTATACAGAGTTTCAAAGTTAACATATCCCTTCGGTTTCTCAACAAACGAGAAATAAAAAGTTAATGAATCTGGAGGTTTTGTATTTTGTTGAATCACAAGTTGAACTTAGAAAATCTCGGAAGCTTCATTTGGATCGGGTTAGAACAATCTTCGAATGAGCGGAAGGGTGGTTTCCAACAAAATCCTTGAATGGCCTTTACAACAATCTCTAACTTTCTTTAGCATTGTAGTGGATCATCTATTTGATTGCAATAGGCAGTCAAAGATCATCCATAATTGACCCTGGATTTATCCCTGTAATTCAAACAACAGAACTCATGAGCGTTTTATTGGAAAAATCCAAATCATAACCAGTCACAAAGAAAAACCACAATAGATAGCTCGAGAACCTTATAATAGTGGCTTTCTAGAACTTTGTATCCATGACCAAACCAAAGTGTGACAAGTGGCAGATGCAAATAGATATCAAAGGTTTTGAGTTATCAGAGTTTTAACATGGCACACTCTACAAAACTTGCGATATATGGAAAGTTATGATGAGGAGAGGATGTGATATTAAATCATTGTGATAAAGTCCATCGGATCCACAACCATATCGTAGGTCTAAAGATTAGGTCTTATCATATATTTTAGATGCGTGCCATTCCAAAAGTTTTGATATATGAGTGGGAACGATACCACAATTAAACCAAATCTGAAATCATATTGGGTCTACCATATAAGAAGTCGGAGGGGGAGGTGCATCGGGATATCGACGATCAGAGAGATATGAATATTAGAGATCAGGGGAAATGATTATCAGAGATCAGAGGGATTGTAATATCAACGATCGAAAGTAATGATGTGGTAGGTGTATCCTCCCGTCAGTTATATTATAGTATGGTCGAACTTTGGTTTATACTATTTTTGTTTCAATATTGCATATTAAAGGGATCATTGCCATATGTTATAACATGAGCTTGGTCTCAGGGGCTATTTATTAATTAATCCTAATTAATTAAAATTTAAAACAAAGTTTTACTAATCAAAGAAACTTAAATAAAAAAAAATGATGATAAAATAAATAAAAGGGTCCCCATAGTTATTAGGATGATAATAAAGTCAAAATGGGTGTGTTGTGTTTTTTACCACAACGTATTATCAATGACATATTGCCGGACATGTTTCAGAAAACTTTTTAGTAGAGAGGTAGGGACTTTTTATGCAAATTTCATGTCTCTGAATGCAAGTAAATCTCGAAATTCAAGTTGGTTTTGTGAGACTTTTTGAATCATTTTCTCTCCTTACCACAATGTTTCATGGGATTTGAGTTATAATAAATAACCTTACTGTTTAGTGCAAGTTTAGTGCAACACACCTTATTCTATTCTTCTTTTAGAAGTTGTGATTTATTCCATGAAGTGTAAGGTTATTATTAGGTATTTAATGTACAAGCACAAGCTAAATAACATAAATAATAAGAGGTGGAAGGCTCAAACATCAGGAAGTCATTCAAAAATTAAAAAATATTAAAATAAAAATGTGACGTCTTCGTTAAACAATTCGAGGATAGGGCAGGAGGAAGCCCTTGAAACATCACTAGCAATAAAAGCTCTACAATAACAAGTTTAAGAAGAGAATATGAAACAAACAAAAAATTTAGAATAAGAGAAAGTTGAGTTATCAAAAGCATCTCTCCATTGTTTACAGCATGAGAAAGAAAATAAATATTGCAAAGATAAAAACCAATTGCTATGATTTACATAACAAAATGATCTAAAACACCTTGTCACAGAAGAATATGTAACTTCCAGAACACGAAAACAAGTAAAGGATGAAAAAGAAACTCTCTTAGAGTGCCTAGCTTGCAAAGACATTATGTGTCTCTTAAAACACATTTTATAAAGTTGAACTTCACACCTTAATTTACCCATGAAAATAAAATGAAACTCATAAATTTCATCTCCATGTTAATTTGATTGCAGAAAAAATATTCAATAAATCAAGGTAATTAATTTAAGTTTATAAATTCGTAAATCAAAGTTGATCCAATGAATGGTAATCATCACAAATTTATTTACCTATAACACCCTCCTCCCACATCTACCTAAGTAACCAACCAACCAACCGGGGTAAAATTGTGACAAGAGACTACTATGATTAGATTCAACCTCCTAGTGACCTTAAGGAAGTGGAATATACAGAAACACAACATAAAAACCTTTCACATCAGCTACATAACTCCCAAAAACCATCTCAACCACTCAAGTAGCTAGCCTGTGGGTCCCACTAAGGGTTTAGACCACTTGACCCTCGGATGCTCCCATGATATGTCTTGAAAATGTCCAAGAGGCTCTATACGCTCTCATGCCAAGGCATGCCAATGTATAGGGACTATGTTTCCCACTGCCGTGCCAACGTCCCCGAGATTTGAGCCACTTTTTAGGCCCAAAGCCTAGGTCACTGTCCATAATTGAATGACACCTTCAGAACATAAAGATAATAAAGAAACAATGATGCAAATGCAAATACTTGAACAAGACCTTAACCGAACCCCTACTATCCATGCCAGGCATTTCGTCAAACATATAATGAATATGCAATCTACAAGTGTAAATAACAGATTTAAGCATAGGAGTCTCATACTTATCTGAGAATCACTAAGAAGCATTGTTCCCTTATATCATTTGTTGCATTATCACCTATTAGGTCATATATGCATTGTTCATTCATTTACAAGTAAAAACATGATGAGAGCCATACATGGCCACTTCCATAAAACATATACATAACCAACATAATAGCAACAAAAATGCCAAGGAAATCATAACCATATGATCCACATATACAATACTGATAGAAATACAAGGATAAATAACCTCATATTGATGATGCAAAATCCAAACCTGGGATGGGACTACCACGTTCCACCCTACTGTAGAATGGATGAGCCAAATCTCTCTTTAGCCATTCACCCCCATGCCATATTCCAAGCATTAAGGTGGGACTCAAACCAAAATAACCAACCAGGGCATCCTAAGGCTAAACCACCTCACCCTTATCAATAAAAACCAAGCTTTACTGCAACCCATCCCAGATCACTAGGCCAACACAATAAACATGTAATAACAGGCTTTACCATGATCTACACCTGATCACTAGGCCAAATAAGCATGGATGCCATGAGTCTCTCCACCTACACCATGAGGAATTTTCCTGTCTCCTAGTCTCTCAGGCTTTATCACAATCCACACTGGATCATTAGGCCCTAAACTAAGACCCAATCTCCAGGCTTTACTGCATATCCCAACTTGGGATTACTAGGCCCAATGGAGAGAATCCACCTCTTGGATTTACCGTATATCCTACCATTCATCAACAAGTATTCCTAGGCAAACTGAGGTAATACAATCCTGGATTTACCGCAACCCATGGTTTGGCTCAGGGGTTACTATGCTAGTGGGTCTACCATGATCCACAGTCTGGTTCAGGGACCATTAGGCCATGTGCTCTATCATTCAGAGATCCACCTCACTTAGATTCGAATCTATTCGACAATCTAGCTCAACCAAAACATGAGAACCCCATCACACCATGGCTATCCTGAAATGGCAAGGCTAGGCTGAAAACACTGTCACACCTGGAAAAACCCGTGCCATAACAAAAAAAGACCCACATGCAATACCATGCATGCCAAATCTAGCAAGGAAAATACACATGCAAATCAATACCTGCAAAGAATACTGCTGTAGCTACTTGATCCTGCTCTTCCTTGCTTGCTCCTTCCTCTTTCCTTCTTTTCCTTTCTTGATCCAATGCCAAAATGCTCTAAGAAAACTATAAGTGTCCAAGAGTGAGTGAGAGAGATCCAAAACTGAGCTGACAAAAGGTTACAAACTGATCCTCAAAAGCATTTTCATCAATTATGCCTCTCTTTTTTTCATTTTCCATTATTTTCCTTCATTTTCCTCCTCGCGTGTAGCTCGTGACCTTTCACCTACCTTTTCTCTTAATTTCCATTATTTTCATTAATAAATGTGCCAAAAATTTGCCTTTGCCTTTTCTAATTTCCTTAGCCATAATAAACCAAATGAACACCCACTAGGATGCTTTTCCCAACATTCAGCTTGGAATAAGTGTCCCATCAACCATGGTTATTATTTTGCCTTTATTAACTTTTATTACATGTAATTTTCACCAAGGTTGTTACAGAACCCTCCCCCTCAGGGACACCATCGTCGGTGTTCAACCACACCTATACCTCAAAAAACCACTGAAAAGAAAACATACTACCCATGGAGATTTATAACATAGCTTGATGCAATATTTACAATGATCACCTTGCTGAGAAGCAAACCAACATGAAAACATAACAAGCATAACATCATAATCACATGACACCCATATCACTTATTAGAGATTTATAACATATCTCATGGTTGTATTTGCATCCATATACATATGTACATATACCAAAACATCATCAAACATGTACCAAAACATATACCAAAGACATATACTAAAACACCATACCAAAACTACTTTGTCTCAACTAGAAAATAATGAAGGATACGTAGCCCACATCTGATCTACCATCTCCCATGTAGCTTCATCGGGTCCAAAGCACTTCCATTGCACTTTAACCTAGTCAATTTCTTGGTTCTGGAGCACGAGCACCTTTTTTTGCAATATACACTGAGGCTCCAGCTGGAATTCTCCATCTGGTTCCACCTGTAATGTAGACCAATTAATCACATGATCAACATATTTAACATCTTAAGCAATGACACATGGAAAACATCATGGATTTTCACTGTCGGAGGTAGTGCAAGTTGATAGGCTACTGGCCCAATCCTCTCAAGAATACTGAAGGGTCCCCAAAACCGTGGTGCCAAATTGACACATGATCCAATCCATAAAGAAATATTCTCTGGTTTGATGCACAAGTACACCTGTTCCCCAACCTCGAACTCCTTGAACAACTTGTTCCAATCTGCATAGCTCTTCCACCTATTTTGTGTTTGCTTTAGATTCTTCTTTATAACCTACATTTCCTATTCCATGTCCACTAACATGTCCATTCCAATCAACACCCTGTTAACTAGATCACTCCAACAGATGGGAGTATTTCAACTTTGCCCATACAATGCCTCAAACGAACTCATCCTCAAGAATTCCCGATACCCATTGTTGTAAGTGAACTCTACCAGTGGAAGATACTCTTCCCACTTTCATTGCTAATGCAACGTGTACATCGTCAACATGTCGCCTACTATCCTATTGACCCTATTAGTTTATCCATCTATCTGTGGATGATAAGTTGTATTAAATGCCAAATATTTACCCAAACCTGCAAACAACTCCTTCAAAAACTTGGAAGTGAACTTTGCATCCTTGTTTGACACAATCTTCTTTGGAACTCCATGCAATCTGACTACATATCTAATGAATACTTGTGCTACATCGCTA
Organism: Pinus taeda; assembly: GCA_000404065.3. Lineage (NCBI taxonomy): Eukaryota > Viridiplantae > Streptophyta > Pinopsida > Pinales > Pinaceae > Pinus > Pinus taeda. The sequence continues at coordinate 101,999 of APFE030377709.1, read as the reverse complement.
GATAAGAATGTATACTTCACTAGAATGAAGTGCGCAACCTTTGTCAACCTGTCCACCACTACCATGACAGAATCATGTTGTCTCATTGTCCTCAACAACAGTGTGATAAAATCCATGGAAATGACCTCCCATTTCCATTCTAGAATCGCAATCGGATTTAGCAGTCCACTTGGATGCTTACACTTTGCCTTCATATGATGATAATCGAAAAACTTAGCCACAAACTCTGCTACATCCTTCTTCAGATTCAACCAATAATAAAATTTCTTCATTGCAGTCAATGTCTTCTGGTAACCTGGGTGACCTGAATATGGTTTCGCATGAAAATCCCCCAATATCACCTTCTTGAGCTCACTGTTATCTGGCACATATATCCGTCTCTAAATATGACTAATCCATCCACTGTGAGATGGTAGTCCAAATCCTGTACACTTGTACTTGTACCACTACCTATACCTTTACCTAAACCTGTACTCTACTGCAACTTGTGCACAATCTCCATATACCTGACATCCTGCTGACCTGCCTGCAAGATCCTATCCTGTAAATTTGTCTCATAGGAACTCATAGCTTCTATATTATTTATCTGTATCTACCTACTAAGAGAATTTGTAACCCTGTATCTCGAAGTTAAATTCACTCATCGTGTCCAACCATCTAATTTGCCAGGATTTCAGATTCAGTTGGTTAAACAAATACCACAACCCAATGTGATTGCTCATCAGTACAAAGATGTTGCCAAGAAGATATTGCCTCCACATCTTTAATGAATGTATGATCACTTCTAACTCAAGATCATGTGTTAGGTAGTTCTACTTGTGCTCATTTAGTTTTCATGACTCATAGCATACCACCTGTCCATCCTGCATAAGAACTCCACCAAGCCCTTTTTTGCAAGCATCTGTACATACTATAAACTTCTTTTCTGGATTTGCGATATTTAACACTGATGCATGTGTCAACAATTGCTTAATCTGCTCAAAACTGACCTCACACTCCTTTATCCAATCAAACTTCTTACCTTTCCTTTGCAATGATGTAATGAGATAAGAAATCTGCGAGAAGTTCCTGATGAACCTCCTGTAATAGCCTGCCAACCCCATGAAAGGTATCACCTCATCCATATTTCTAGGAGCTACCCACTCCATGATGGCCCTTATCTTTTCTCGATCCACTACTATGCCCTTCTTGGAAACAACATGTCCCAAGTAGTGTACCTCAATTTGAAAGAAACTGCACTTGCTAAGCTTAGCATACAACTGATGCTCTTTCAACAATCTCAACACTGCTGCTAAATGATTGACATGCTCTTCCTCATTTTTAGAATATACCAATATGTCATCAATGAACACAATAACAAACATATCCAAATACAGATGAACACTCTATTCATAAAGCACATAAATGTAGCTGTATCATTAGCCAAACCAAATGGAACTACAACAAACTCATAATGCCCATACCTGATCCTGAAACTTGTCTTTTAAATGTCTTCATCTTTGATTCGTACCTGGTGGTATCCGGGTCTCAGATCAATCTTTGAGAACACTATTTCTCCCTTCATCTAATGAAACAAATCATCAATCCTAGGTAACATGTACTTTCTCTTGATGGTCACTTTGTTCAACTACTTGTAGTCAATGCATAATTTGAGAGTACCATTTTTCTTCTTCACAAACAACACTGGTGTGCCCCATGGTAATACACTTGTCCTAATGTATCCCCTGTCCAACATTGCCTTCAACTGCAACTTCAACATTACTAACTCATGTGTGCTCATCCTGTAAGGTGACTTTGATGCTAGAGATGCCCCTGACACTAACTCAATAGTAAATTCTACTTCCTTGTGAGATGGCAAGTCTGAAATTTCTTCAAGAAATACATCCTTAAAACTGCTGTAGAAATGGGTACATGCTCAAAACATCTGCATCCTAAATTTCCTTACCTTTGTCTCTAGAAATATGTACTACAAATAACAAACACCCTTTCCTGCAACTGCGCTTTGCCTACATAATTGTTACCATACTAACTGATGTGGATTTCTTCTTTCCCTGTAAGACTCTTGGTTCCCCATTGTCATCCACACACTCAATGGATTTGTCATAAAAATCCACCTTGGTTCTATGAAGATGCAACCAATCCATGCCCAACAACATAATGTATGATCCCAATGGTAATACATTCAAATGTGTTGTGGTACGCATACCATTCAATCAAATGCACAAGCTCTTACCCAATGATGGACTCGCTTCTTTGTACTTGTAGCCAATTGCATTAACCAAGATTCTATATGCAATTCCTTACTCAAACCACACTTATCCACCAAGTCAGAAGTAACATAGGTATAATTAGATCTAGGGTCAATCAAAATAGAAATAACTTGATCACAAAACATACCTTCCATCTCAATGAGAGATGCCTGATCATAATCCTATTTGTTATCCAATGCTACATAAATATGAGGAATGCTCTAACCAACATCCCCAACAGTCTGTGCCTCCTTTACACTATATATTTGAGGTGGGACTGTAAGAATGACTGAATGAGGTTTGTTTAGGTAGGAGCGCGTATGACGCGTTCATTCATGTGGCAGGCATTTGGATGGAGCAGCCCCCCCTAATGCCTCACCACCTCGCTCATGGGAGATGCCTCCTCGGATTAGGCAATCTCACCCCTTATGCCTAAGACGCCCAACAACGACCACCTTCCCATTCTCCATTCTACCACCCTAATTCTGTGGACAATCTCTCTTAATGTGCTCCTTACTACATGTCCAACACTCCAACTGACCAATACCCTCACTTCTATGTTGTTGCTGTGACCCATGTCCATGTTTAGTTGCATTGAACCTCTTTTTTGCTGCCACATTTTCTTTCTCGTTTTCATTATGAAGCCTTTCTCTTTTCGACTTCCATTTACCTTTACCTTTGTATTTCCCTTTCCATCCTTGCTGAGATTCATTCTTACGCTTTGATTGTTCATAACAATGCTTCAATTTCCCAATAACTTTGTCAAATGACCAAGGCTTATCATACTTAATTTCATCTCTAAATGTTAATGGAAATCCAATGAAAAATCACAGAACTTTATCCTTCTCATCTTTAAGATATGGTACATACCTCAATAAATCTTGGAACTTAGTCGTGTACTCTTCATTTTTCATTGATCCCATCTTTAGATCATAAAATTCTTTGGCCTTACTGTCGTAGTACCTTTATGACAAGTACTTCTTCCTAAAAAGCCTCTGGAACTCATGCCAAGTCAAATCATCTATCCTGATGTCTCTAACCCGCTTCACATCTTCCCACCAGATGTCTGCTTAACCTCTCAAGCTGAAGATAACTATTCATATTATCTCTGTACTCATGCAACTCAAAGAATTTGTTCGTCCCACGTATCCAAGCCTCTGTATCTTCCAACTTCTTCACATCTCCATCAAAAGTAGGTGGATTTGCTTTCTTAAACTCATCTGGAAAGTATCCCCTATCGCTCCTCTTGTAAGGATGATAACGATGATGATCATGATGTCAGAACCAAAACTAGAATAGTACCTTTATCCATGACCTCTCCTATCCAGAGTATCCAACAACCTGCCATCTTTGACAATGTCATCTCTATCCGACTTGTGACCATAATGAGACCTACTTCCATATGCCCCATTAGTTATGTCCTCCTATCCATGGCTGACCCGAAGTGGACCTTGTTGCTGTAATTCTGAAAAAATTTGAAGAAGTAATACAACATTAACCTCTGCTTCTTTCTCTTATGCCTCAATATGTTTGTCAAATCAGAAGAGTGCCACGCTACTCATCTGATTCATAGGGAGAGTATTTTTAGTCTACTATCTTGCTAATCATTTTGATCTCTTTTCTGCAAGGCATAGTATGTCAACTAAACCAAATCACAATAAACAAACGTACCTTAGCATAATTTAGGGAGTATATCTCATCTACATGAGTAACCAATTAGCATACTACATGTATAACATAATCATGACAACATATATATATATATATGTGTGTGTGTGTGTGTGTGTATAAGCACATAACCATGTAACCATCAGTTTAGCTAGAGTCCAGTCATCAATTCATGACCATTCAACTACACATACCATGACCTCATGCAGGACAACACAACCATACCAACATACACTGAAAATATGCAAGCATAAACAACATGTAACCAATCATACACTTGTGATGACATACTTCATAACAACAACATACTCTTTCACATGATAACATCACTACAACCATGATTGACACCATGCATATGCAACTAGCACATAGACCATAATGATGATTAAAACACATGAAAACAACATGGATGCATGACCAACACACCGCCTATCTAGTTTGAGGGGTGAACCATGCTCTGATACCACTCTATAACACTCTCCTCCCACATCTACCCAAGTAACTGGCCAACCGAGGTAAACATGTGACGAGAGGCTACTATGATTAGATTCAACCTTTTATGTGACCTTAATGAAGTGGAATCAATGGAAACACAACACACACACCTTCAACATCCGCTACAGGAATCCCAGGAACCATCCCAACCACTCAGTTAGCTAGCCCCTGGGTCCCACTGAGGGTTTAGACCACTTGACCCCCAGAAGCTCCCATGATATGGACTTGACAGTTTCCAGGAGGCTCTGGACGCTCTCATGCCAAGGTATGCCAGCGTACGGGGAATATTTGTCTTAGTGCTGTGCCAACATCCCCAAGATTTCAGCCACTTTTTGCAAGTTCAGAGCCCAGGTCACTGCCCAAAATTGAATGACACCTTTAGAAAATAAAGATAACAAGGAAACAATGATGCAAATGCAAAAACTTGAACAAGCCCTGAACTAGACCCCTACTAGCCATGACATACATTTCATCAAACATATCATGAATATGTAATCTATAGGTGTAAACGATATATTTAAGCATACGGGTCTCATATTTATCTGAGAATCACTAAGAAGCATTGTTCCCTTATATCATTTGTTGCATTATAATTTATTAGGTCATAGATGCATTTTTCATTCATTTACAAGTAAAAGAACGTTGAGAGCCATACATAGACACTGTCATAAAACATATACATAACCAACATAATAGCAACATAAATACCAAGGAAATCACAACCATATGATCCAAATATAAACCAGTTTAATACTCACAGAAATACAATGATGAATAACCTCATATTGATGATGCAAAATCTAAACCCGGGATGAGACTACCACGTTCCACTTGACCATAGAATGGCAGAGCCAAATCTCTCTTCAGCCGGTCACCCCCATGCCATATTCTAAGCATGAATGTGCACACTAGTACAAAATGGCTAATTAGTTACTAAAAAAACAACTAAAATTTGCATATAAACGACCATTTTTCAGTTGGTGACCAACAGTTGCTAATTTACAGTATCTTATAACGCGACCAACGTTTAGTCATTAATTGGTTTCCTCAATTTTACCATCTAGTAGTATATTTAGTCATAAATTTGGTCATAAATTTTTCATTGGTTTAGTTATTAATGACCAAATATACAACAAAATATATTACTATATGAATCCTCGAGAAAACCAATTAATGACCAACGAAATATGACGAAAACGTTGGTCGTGTTATAAGATACAGTAAATTAGTTACTAATAGTCATATATATGCAAATTTTAGTCATCATTTGAAACCAATTAATGACTAAAGAAATATGACTAAATTTTAGTTGTGTTATAATATACTGTAAATTAGCTACTAATAGTCGTATATATGAAAAATTTAGTCATCATTTTAATAAAAAATTATCTTTTGCATTAGTCATTTATCTTTTTTTTTTGTATTTTCATATTCATTATATAAACGATTGATTTAGTAGTTTCCATTTTTTCATTTAATTTAATTCATAATCATTATAAATGACTAATTTAGTCATATATTCATTTTATTCGTGTTCATCATTAATTAATATAAACTACTAATTTAGTAGTTTTAGATTTATTTTATGTGTTCATTATTAATCAACATAAATTAAATAGTATGATTTTGCGGCTAAATTTTTAAAAAATGCCATACAATGTGCATGCTTATCTAATATGATAACCCAAAGTTACATATGTTTATTACAAAACTAAATAATATCAAGTGCAAATAAAAATAATTTCAACCATATAAATTTTATTATATAAAATATCAAGTATTTCAATATGAGTTTCCAACTTAATATTAGTTGGACTACAATTTAGACATGAAATATTGTTTCATCATATCAAAACTTTATCACTGTGTTGCCAAAGCATTGCAAGTGAATTCACCAACTCCAAAGGCTTGACGATCAGTCTCTATGAGTGTGTCTTATATTGCAAGATATTGGCTCTAAGGGTATCACTAGACAAATTCTCTTCTCTCTCTCATTTTGCATATGTCGCTCCAATGCTATTGTTCTTCTCTTTCTTCAATTGCTGCTTCTTACCATCAATATTGAGTTCCTCTCTTGAAAATGAAAGAAGATACAATGTAGAGTATAATACATGAAAGACGATAAATACTTGAATATAAAATAAAGTAGGCTATAAAAGATTTATATGACATATACCTCAACATTTGATAGTGGCCACTATGTGGCTAGATGACTTATATAAACAAATCAAATAAAACATCACCATAGAAAATAACACCTTACGAACTTAGTATTCAACCTTCAACAAAACATTAGGCACAATCATACCAACTAATTTACATGTTAAAAATATTAGGCAATAGATAACTTGTGAAAAAAAATGGAAAAAAAAAGATCTGTGTTAAAAATATCCTTATTGCTTATTCTAAAAGAGTCATGTTACTTAAATTTGGATATTCTTTTTCCCACAGTAAAAGTTCCTCGCTATTATGACCTTTGTCTTTAGGATCATGAGATTCATCCAACATCATATTGTATTGTGGAGACAAAATGATTCAACCTTCCAAGATGAGTACCTCACTTGGTTGAATGAAGGTGCTAGCTGTGAGTAGTGTCAAAACCTTAGGAAAGAAGAACACTAAGGCCTAAGAAAATATATCACCACTTGTCCACTGAAAGAAAAAATTTCAATCCACAATGGCCTCTGGGAGTACATTTTGTTGGATGGATATCACACTATGAGAGATGATTACACTAAGAAGTGTACATACATTGTCACAATTCCCCTCACAGTCAGACCTTATAGTTGTGTCCTATAATATTAATCATATTATATTATTTAATTATAAATTATGACTATCAGATAATTGTTAGTTTGAATAATTAGTCTGAAATTGCGTTTTTAGTATTTCTGTATACATGAAAATATTCAGAAAAAAGGTACTTTTTATGACTAGTTAATTTCGAGTGAATCTAAATACACAAGAAATTATGGTGCCTCGGTGTTTCTCTAGTGGTTATCCACTCATTGTACCAATTTTTCCCATGTCCTCTACTACTTATGGTGAATTCCTCTATGATGATGTCTAATGCCAATGCAATGGAAATTTATCCTTGATGTTTTTCTGAGCCAAAGGGAAGCTCCACAAGTAACAACCAAAAAGTAGCCTCAAATATATTATTGGGGGATTAAATGCAGTAATTATATGACAAGCCAAGACATATTACAAGTTAATCATCTTCCCTTTAATATTGATTAATGATTTCTTTGCATGATCATGTAATACTAAAGTGTCAAGTAGGGACATTTAGAGTTAGTCATCCATCAAAATCACCTTTGAGAGTGCTTAATATTTAATACTTCCTATTACACACACAATAAATCACCAACTTCAAGGATAGCAATATAAACACAACAAAAATCAAATTAAAAGAAATGCTAGGAAGTCAAATGCGACTAGTCTTGAGTCAAAAAAATTCCAAGCCCTTAACATTAGCAAGGCATTCTTAGGCACTAAAACATAAAATCCTTCCATTGCATCATTTTCACCTTTTATTTAATTTCTTTAATTCCTTTTATTTAATTTCTTTGATTGAGAACATAACTTAAAAAATAAATAAATTTCATTGAAGGTATCAAAATCCTAACAAATGCTCGAGTGGTTGTCGTATCAATTAAATAGAAAGGCAATTGTTCGATATGCTATTAACTTGTGGAATATATTGAATAATATGAAGCTTTCTCATCCCTTGCTCCTAATCAAATTGTAATCCGTGGGTTCCAATCAAGTAATCAATTTCCCTCCAAGATAGTTAAGAGATCACTTTGGAGAAGTAATTCTAGAATAACTGGGATAGTAGCAATGGAATTAACTAGGAGGAAAATGAAGCACTTTAGTGGGTGCTCCAAAATATTTGAATGCAATTGAAAATGATTTTATACTCCCTCCACACATTTTAAAACAAAAACCATTGAGTTGCATCTCATTTATTTTCCACCTTTATGTAATATGTAATTCTTTGAGCAAGAATAGAGCATTCATAAATATTGTCATGAAATAGGACTCTTCATAATCCTAATAAGTTGGGCTCTAACAAATAAACAATTTTATGTAGTGAATAAATATTACATGGTAGATTTTAGTGATTAAAATGACAACTTTATTATTAATCTCATTACAACAAAAATAAATTCAACCCTAACTAGTTGGGATATAACAAATCAAGAATTTCATGTAGTAAAGTAAACTTACATGGTAAATCCCAATTATTTGCAATGGAAACTTTATTCTTGATCTTATTACAACAAATATAAATTCAAGAGTACATACGTATTTCCTTATCTAAGCAAGTTTTGAACACATTCCAACATTTCATAGTTAATGATACGATTTCCGTGCAGGACATGGGAAAGCTATCTACATCTAGCACCCATCACTGGACAATAGTGTTATTGAGACACCATCTCACTACCTTCAAGCTTCAAATTCATCAATTGATATACTTTAGTAGCAAATTCTAGTGGGATTTCATTAAATACAACCCAACAAAATCCATTTATGATAGTTTTCATTGCCTTCTCTGGATCTATCCCCCTATGGAAATAGAATAACTGATATTCCCCAATTTTTGAGGTACTTGCTTCATGTTCAACATGGGCTATTGGGTTCTTCATCTGGAAAAGGTTGAAAATATTAGATGTATAATGGAAACAAGCATGCAATTCAAGGTTGCTCCTAAAGTCTCTTGGTTGAATTATAAAACACCATTTACTTGAAACATGATATATGGTAGTAACAAAAACCTGCCCAAGATCCCACTTAAGAATTCAAAATGTTGCAAATAGGAGATATCTTAAACTATATCAGCTATTTAATTGCATAGTCACACTAAAATAGACAAATCTTTAAAATGTTGAAAAGTGTGAAAAAAATGGAGTTAGAATATTATAGTTATGTCAGGGTAGATATAGCTATGTAAAACGTAACTTCTATTTAAAACACGTAAATGTAACTTCTATAGCTACATGAAATGTAAATTCTACATAAAAAATGGATTTGGAATATTATAGTTACGTTAGGGTAGATATGGCTACGTGAAATTTAACTTCTATATAACATTCTAAATATCCCTTTTCAATCATTTAAGAGATTAACATATTTTTATATTTGGTTAATAACTTAATACTCCACCAAAAATATCATTGAATTGGTTCTTCACCAACCAAGAGGAACTTTTAAACTAGTGTGAAAATGCTTACTCATTCCCCTTCCATATTTCTATGCACAATAAGATACAATATACATGAGTTATAAGTAATATGACGTTTACATGTTATATCAAGACAAACTTTTTCTCATCTTATTAACTCTTATCTTATAGTTGGTGATGGATATAGCCTTTAAAATTATGAGTCATCCTTGTCATATCTTATATTTAATGATGGATATAGCTTTTAAAAGCATCAACCTTGTTTGTTATTTTATGTATGGTCAATTTAAATGGAAGTGCTCATAATTTTATTCAATATTATTTTGTACAACTGGAAATAAAATGATGTGAGGGTGGTGTTTCTAGTGATTTTCAAACTTGTTTTAATTACCTAAATTTAGCCTATTTAAAATATATAGGGGTGGTGTTTCTAATTATTTTCAAACTTGTTTTAATTACCTAAATTTAGCCTGGGTGGTGTTCCTAGTTATTTTCAAACTTGTTTTAATTACCTAAATTTAGCCTATTTAAAGTAAATAGTTTCACTGACCATCTTATCTTCAACTTAATAACTTTGCTTGAGGGCATCTTCATGACATCCACCATCTCTGAAAGTTATGAAATATTAGTAGTATCTTGCACTAAATAGACAATGTTGGCATATAATCTTTTATTGTGTTTTTTTACTCCGTGTCATAAATTTATTGATATTTTATGATTCTTTGTTTCGATTTCCATGCTAAAACTGGATTCATCATGCATGCTAGATTTTTTATTTTTGCACACATCATATTGCTCACTTCTAATTGTATAAAAAATTGAGAGTATGCACAATGACATGTAGTGACATGTGGGTGTCTATTTTACTTAATGATATGCTTGTTTTTTTAACCCATTCCAATCCTACCACAATGAAATTAAGAGAGACAAGGAAACAAGAAGGACTATCAATAAATGAAATTAGAGACTTTAGAATGAAACTCAAATTGTACTTGAATATAATGATAAGTATTTGCAGTTTTCTGGTCAATGATGAGCATTGAATCACACTGTGAAAAATTCCTTGCATTATGAGAATTTGGTTGCACCTTCACTAATCCTCTGTAGTAGTTCCTTGACTTGCCTATAGATATAATTTTAGAAACAATCCTACTCCTACATTTCTTCCCTATATGTATCATCTTTGTCCCCCTATTGATAGTTATTTTTCAAGGCAACAAAATAGAACTCTCCAATTGCATCATCGCCTTTCAAAACAATGCTTGAGTATTTCCAGATGATTGTCAAACCAGTCTCTACTTAGGTCCATGAAATCCTTGATTTGTATCCATCACACAAACCTCTTTTCGTAATAAAATTATGAATCCCACGTTTGCATTCCTCGTCCTTGACATACCAATTCTTTACAATGGAATACTTTACAATTGCTCCCTCGGTGCAATAGAGATCCACTGTTGTGGCATGGAGATGATTGGTGTCATAAAATGGTGTAGTGCATCCTTCAATATATGTCACAAAACTCCTCTCACCTGACAGAACTCCTCTCATCTACAACAATAAGAGTCCTCTCAAATTGCCTAGTCTCTATCTCATTCATCCCGAAATAAGTGGATATTTCCATGGGTGACAAAGTGTGCTTAGGGATTTAATAGAAGGAGCTATCACTAAAAGAAAAAATACAATGTAACATAATAGTTATCAATAGGAGGAACAACCCTACCAAGCTACTTCCTAACTATATCAAGATACTCCCGAATTACCTCTTATAACGAACAGAAGATAACCTCAACTTCCTATAGAGTTTACCTATGCATGGTAGCGATGAAAACACTGTCAAAAACAACATCTACAACAATGTTGGTCAATCTCCTATTCTAGTCAAGGGCATGCCCAGCTTTTGAAAAGTATCAATCAGGTCAGGGTCTACCTCAGCTAGGCTCCTCTTCTTCTTCTACTCTCTCTGTTTAGATTCAGAATAATAGCAAAGGTCTTGGAAATTGATGGGTTGGTAATGGGTGAGTAAAAGTTATCAAACCGTTTGGGTTCTTCCATTTTTAATCATTGTCTGTAAGCATTGAGTCTAAATTGCAAAAGCCATTCAGGTTCCTTCTTTTTAGCTAAAATTAACCTAATATTTGGAGAGTTGTAAGGTTTATTGGATCTAAGTATATTCTACTTAAAATATAGTAACATGGTTTAAAATTATAGGCATTGAGATCAAAATCTAAGGATGAAATATAAAAGATTTTATGTTCATGATTACAAGAAATTTTGATTTCATGTAACAAAGTTTGAGGAAGGTCTAGTATTTGCATCCTACCAGAAAATTTGATTGCATCACTCTAGCCCTTTGAATTTGGGCATGATAGAGTCCATTCCACAAACAATCAACCACTAAAAAAAGGGTCAAAATAAAAAATAAAATTTCATGCATTCTGGCCCTAGAAAATTTAGGGAGGAACGAACTGATCTCTATAATAAGGACATGAAAAATTCTTACTTGTCCATTATCTTTTGATGAATTGTTGGCCACAATCAAGATCTACATTATCATAATCATTAAACCCTTCGTACAATAAGGACATGGAAAATGCTTACTTGTGCATTGTCTTTTGATGAATTGTTGGCCGCAATCAAGATTAACATAATCACTAGACCCTCACCTCTAGATGAAATTTATGCTTTGATCATATAAACCCTCCAAATTGTTTACCCATAAGAACAAAAATCATCTTTAGTAAAAAGGAAGAACTCTCAAGCTTCCAAATTCATACCCATGTACAAATGGCCAAAATCTCCACGCAGAATGACCTTCCCCTTCCTCCATTTAATCATTAATGCTCTCCTAAGGTGTTTCCCATCCAAACTCCATGGAGTTTGAATCCCATGAAATCCATAAATCACTTTGATGGTCTTCCTTCTTCTGGCATTTCCATGCATATATCAACAAGGCAGAGAAAAATGTAGTGCTATAATCTGTCGCTAAACTGGAAATGAAAAAGAAATGAAATATTTATAATGGAAAAAATAAAAGAAATATTTATATATATAAAATAAAATATATAAATTGTAATTGGGTTGAATGATTTATTTTTAATAAGAATTTTTTTTTTTTGTGTATGACGCTAAAATTAAAAAGAAGAAGAAGAAGTAAAAATGATATTAGGATGAGTGTAAACATTTAAATATAGTCTCAATTAATAATAAAAGTTAAATTAATAAAAATAATAAAATTCAATTTATTATATTTTGATTTTGTTATTAACTTGTGAATAGGCTTTGTTACAATACCATGGGCCAATACCATGGCTTATCAATAATATAAGTCCAAAAACCATAACTTATTTCACAACGAAAATATTTTATAGCAATATTACAATATTCTTAAGCGTCGATATTCATCCCCCATTACGGTAGATATTATTAACTTGTACAAAATAACCTTTGTTACAATACCATGGGCCAATACCATGGAATATCAATACCACATGCCCAAAAAACATAAATTATTTCACAATCAAAATATTTTATAACAATATGACAAGATTGTTAACCATGGATATTCACCCTCACTTTACCATGGATATTAACTTGTAAATCCACTTTGTTACAATACCATGGGTCAATACCATGGCTTATCAATATTTTATTTTAATTTAATTTTACAACATTTTTTAATTGAATTTAAAAGGGAAAATGTTACAATTTGAGATATATCTAAACCCTCTATCCTCTCGACTCCTAAAAATATTCCCATAGAAATTAAATTAAGGTTTTAACCAAAATTAAGCTAAGATGGATCTATGACCGTTCTAATATATATATATACAACACATCTTAGCTAAGGATCCAAGGGGTGAGAGAAAGAAAATTGACTAATTATAATAGATTAAATATAGTGCATATATATATATTATATATATATATATAATATATCTTAGCTAAGGATCCAAGGGATGAGAAGAAAGAAAATTGACTAATTATAATAGATTAAAGTTTTTCATTATTTTATTTTCTTTGACATGATTGATCCAAAATATAGGTTTAATATTTTACAACCAACTAAGTTTTTTAATTTAGACAATTTCTTAAACATAATACAATGTGATCAAATTTAAGAGAGAGTTGGGGAGGGGGGAGGAAGATAATGAAAAAGTTGGAGGGCAGAGAGAGAGAAAGAGAGAGTGATGGGGGGGAGAGAGTGAGGTGGGAGAGAGAGAGAGAGAAAAATATGGAGTTGGAGTGGGAGAGAGAGGAGGAAAGAGCAAAGACATAGAGAGATAGAGGCAAAGAGAGAGAGGAGTGAGAAGGGAGAGATGGAGAGAGAATTAGGGAGAGAGGAGAGGAGGGAAGAGAAAGAAGAGGAGAGGATAGAGATAGGGAGAGAAGGGGAAGGGAGAGAGATGGAGACATAGAGATGGAGAAGGACATGGAGGGGGGGGGGGGAGATAGTGATAGAGTTGGACGAAAGAGGGAGAGAGATTTGGGGGGAGAGATAGAGGGAGATGGGAGATAAGGGATAGAGAGACGGGAGATAGAGATGAGGAGAGAGAGATGGAATTGGAGGGGGTAGGAGAGGGAGGGAACAAGAAAAATATAGAGGGAGAAAGGTGGAGAGAGAGGGGGTGACAAGGGAGTCATGGAGAGAGAGTGAGGGAGAGAGGAGAGTGGGAGGGAATAGAGATAATGGTATAGATAGAGAGGGAGAGAAGGGGAAGAGAGGGAGAGAGAGTGTGTGTATGTTTTGGGGGTGAGATAGAGAGAGGGAATAAAAAAGATACAAAACTACAAATATAGATATTATATAACCAACCTAGATACATATTAACCCTATAACTATCAAGTCCCGAGAGGGATCCAATCTCTTGAGGTGCAAACATTTCCTCAAGTTTTTCACTAGAAAAAAGGTTTGCACCTCGAGATATTGGATATCTCTTGATGCTTGATATATCCGAGGTTAAGATGGATATAGGTTGGTTAATGTGAAATTAAAGTAGTTTTTATTTGATATTATAGTCTTAAAAATTAAAATTTCTAAACAAATTAATTTCAAATTGGAACTAGATCCAATTAGATCCAATGAATAGATTTTAAAAAAATACATTAACATAAAATTTTTTATTAAAAATATATATTTTTAAAATTACAAATTATTAGAGATAAATAATTCAAAGTTGGCTCACCTATACACCATGTGAGGATGAAGAAGTGTTTAAGGAAGGATAACCTTTCAACCAATCTTTAACAACCTTTCAACCCCCTATCACTTGTAAGTTTAGATTGCTTGACACAATTAAGATGATTAACATAAAAAATCGATTCATATTATTGTAGTACTTGTTAGGTAGTTGTATTTTTGTTCTTAGACTAAATCAGTCATTTTTAGTTTCATTAATTAGTTTCATTACCCGTGACTAAATTAGTGATTTATGTTATCGTTTTTAGTTCGGTCACTTAATATTGCTCACTTTTGGTAGTATTTCACTTGGAAAAGTTGTGGTGAGTAACTTTTGTATTCATCTTGTCACTAATTTCCCATTTTCTACTAGTGGTGGGACTCAAACCAAAAGAACCAACTAGGGCATCCCGAGGCTAAACCACCTCACCCCCATCAATAGAAACTAGGATTTACCATAATCCATCCTGGATCACTAGGTCAACACAATAAACATGTAATAACAAGCTTTGCCATGATCTCCACCCGATCACTAGGCCAAACAAGCATGGATGCCACCAGATCTCTCCACGTACATCGTGAGGAATTTTCCTGTCTCCTAGTCTCTTAGGATTTACCGCAATCCACACCAAGTCACTAGGCCCTAAAATGATACCCACTTTCCAGGATTTACAACATATCCCAACTCAGGATTACTATGCTCAACAAAGAGAAATCCACCTCTTGGCTTTACCATATATCTTGCCATTCACCGGTAATGATTCCTAGGCCCACCGAGGCAAAACAATCCTAGATTTACCGCAACCCATAGTCTAGCTTAGGGGTTACTAGGCCAGTGGCTTTACCATGATCTACTGTCTGATTCAGGGAGCACTAGGCCATGTCCTCTATCATTCGAAGATCCACCTCACTCAACTGCAAATCTATCTGGAAATCTAACTCAAACAAAACATGAGAACCACATCACACCATGGCTATTCAAAAATGGAAAGGCTAGGTTGAAAATATTGTCACACCTGCCAAAATCTATGTCATAACAACAAAAGAGCCACATGCAATACCATGCATTCCAAATCTAGCAAGGAAAATACTGATGTAAATTGATACCTGCAAAGAATACTAATGTAGTTGCTTGATCCTACTCTTCCTTTCTTGATCCTTCCTTCCTATTGCCTTCTTTTCCTTTCTTGATCCAATGCCAAAATGCTCCAAGAAAACTCTAAGTGTCCAAGAGTGAGAGAGAGAGAGAATAATGAGGGAGCTCCAAAATTGAACTAACAAAAAGGTTACACAATGATCTTGATAAGCCTTTTTATCAATTAGGCCTCTCTTTTCTTCATTTTCCATTATTTTCCTTCATTTTCCTCCTCACATGCAACCTGTGACCTTTCAACTTCATTTTCTCCTAATTTCCATTATTTTCATAAATAAATGTGCAAAAAATGCCATTTTTCCTTTCCAAAGCCTTTCTTAATTTCCTTAGCCATAATAAACCAAATTAACACCCACTAGGATGTTTTTCCCAACACAGTTTGGAATAAGTGTCCCATCAACCATGGCTATTATTTTTCCTTTATTAACTTTTATTACATGGAATTCTCACCATGGCTGTTACATTACCCATGAAATAAAATGAAATCTAGAGATTTCATCTCCAAGTTATTTGATCACAGAAACAATATTCAATAAGTCAATATAATTAATTTAAGTCTATAAATTCATAAATCAAATCCGATCTCAATGAACGGTAATCATAATCTTCGTAAAAGACATACATTCACAGAATAATACATCCTCCAACAAGATCCAAGGAATTCAACAACGTTTATAGTGCAACTCTAGGGAATAAAACAAGAAGAATTAGTTTAAAACATTACACAATACTGGTAAAGTGCCTAAGCCATTAAAACAAGAACAAATGTTATTTGTTTCCCTTATTTACGAAATAGTGATTCCACTATTTTACAGAGGCCATGAAGATTGCAGCCACATAAATTGTTCAACAAATTTCCATAACAATAAACTTGTAACTGTAAATAGAAACTCACATGTGCCCCATGTTAAGAAAATGATCAAAGGATTTATGGATTTATGCACCATAATCCAAGTATGAAGCTGTACAAATATGCATGATTTTAAATGGGAGATGCAGCAAAACCAAGAACAATAAAAACTACATCATTTCAGTGCTAGTGATTATGTATCGTCCACATAAAAGGATACTTTTAACAAGTCCATACCATAAAATTTGTCTCCGAGATCAAGATGCTTATATGTTTCAAAATAAAAATATATATATAATATGGGAGTTGAATTCCCATATACGACTCACCAATTGTGGTATCCATTTCGATTCTTACATTTGTCAAAATTAAGTCCTAACTCTCAGCAAATTCCAGAATCTTCTAGCTGAATGTTCTCGTTGATAAGGTCTTAAAATAGATGCAAGCATAACTAATAGGCTTCATTTGTGTCCATGGAAATTTACACTTTACCCTTTCTTAAGCTTTGTGCATGAGTCGGTCTTGCTCACTACCTGAGAAACTACATAATTTATACCTTCTAAGTTCTAACTAAAGCTTTTTCAACTACCAAGGAATAATTCACACATCTTATGGTTAAATAGGGAAAATTAAATTTGGTCCCTGGTCAGTGCTTCAATACCTATTTTGTAGCCTGGAGACTTTCTGCCACTCCAAAGAACTTTCAAAAACAAAATATTTCTTCTTGCACAACTTCCTTTAATGAGAGAATACAAACAGCTCAGGGGACAAGTCCCAAAATGTCAAAATGAAAACAACCCCGCAACGAGTTTAAAGAAAATCCATCTAAAAGGCTGAAGCTTCAAAAATCAAAAGAAAAAAAGGGTTGTAAAGAAACCTTAACACCAGAGTTATGTTTCCTCTGCTATGCAAATCTTGTAATTTTTACGGCCTTGAAAAGACACGAATATTGTGATTTCTATGACTGTGAAAAGAAGCAAACAAGTAGGAAAGTGAGGCAAGGTGAAGAAAGTACGTGTAGTGCGTGACAATGAAAGTGAGCCCATCTGTGTTGAAGCCATCGCAATTGGTAAGCACGAGAACCTTGAAATTGGGAAAAGAACGTGCAAGGAGCTCAGTGGAAAAGAATCGGTGACAGACTGCCCTGCACAAATAGGAGGGAGTGTACTCTTTCGAGAACTGTGTGGAACAATAAAGGACGATAAAGGTGTCACTGTCGAAATTTGATGACAACTGTTGAGGATGATGAAACTAAACAATGTCACCAACAAGAACCTCACGATAAAATTCCTATCGGCATAATTATAACATATATTTATTAACTAGCTAAATAGGACTGCCCTAACAGGTCATTATCATAATGAATGATTATTGATGGACATTTATTTATTTTATTTTATTTTCTAAAGGGAAGAAACTTATAATTTTATTCATTGTGAAATAAAGAACAAAATTACATTTTGCCTATGTTAATTTTTTTATGAAAAGTAAGCCTCTCGACTCATGAGCTAAAGACAAATAGTTAAGAAAAGATAAATGAAACATCAAAGTTAAGTGTGATAATAATCACATACTTTTTTTTCTCTGCACTTTCTACCATCCCCCTGAGTTTGGACCAATTGGAACCATTACTAGTTCACAACCTATTGTTTTCGGAGGGGATTCTTTGTTTGAGTCTAAAATCTTATAAACACGAGTTATCTTTGTACCCCCTCCCCCCGACCCATTATCTGTAAGGGCTTCAATTTCCTGTTGTTTTGGTGCCCGGGTCTCCTATGGTTCAATGTCATTCTGCATGTGGGATGCAATAATAGCATGGATCTATGTATTTGCTTCTGCTTGGTTTGGTTGGTTTTGCATGATTTATTCTTCTTCTTCTTCTAAGAGGTGGGGATCAGAGGGCTTCCATCCTTTTGGTTTATCAGCCTACCTCTTCTTATTTTTTGGAGACATTTTTGCCTTTTGGCATGCATTTTGCAAATGTCCTGTCTAGAAACATATTGGACATATGAATGTTGTGTTCTCATAATTACTTGGGTCCATTGAGAGTTCCAGTGTTTCAATTGGAAGTGGTCAAGTAGACCTTTGTTGAGGTTTATCTCTACATAAATTATGGAAAAGGTAAATAGTCCTTTCTCTAATCTTTCGTGGTCCATATTTTTGAATTTTTCTACGTTGTTTCCGATTTCCTTGAAGATCTTATGGTGTCAGAAATGGAGGGGGAGATTTGGGAGAAGGTTGTTTTATTTGATAATATTGTGAGAGCCTATGCCTATGAGAAAGTATATGTAACACCTTATGGATTGGGGACAAACTCAATCAACTACTTATGCTAGTGGTCTTTTGCCTTGTTGATGCATGAGCATCTGGACTTAGCTAGCGATGTGAAGGTTTTTTCACATGTTGTGGCTAAATGAGTTGAATTTCACTCGCCTGAGTGGTCAAAAGTCAGTTTTAATGAGAGGGTTGGATCTCTCAAGAAAATGATCTGTATTTCATTATTGTAATAGTTAGGAAATTGTCTTATTTTAGGTTCAAGGATAAGTTGTTAGCATAGGTGTGTAATGGAGCTTGAAAATAGAGATTGAGTTGTTAGAATGATTAAAATATAAGATTGGGTTGTTAGCATAGTTGGAATAGGATTTGACTCATAAAAATGAAAAACTTATAATGGAAATGGATCGACAGAGATGAGGGTTGAGTGATAGAGGGTTTTCCAAGATTGAAACAACGGTCTGTCAAGCGTTGTAATCGAGCCAAAGGGCTGAGACTTTGTAACTATTATCATATTGAATAATTGATGCCATGAGAAGTTATGTGTCGATTCCATTGAAAACTATCATTTTCCTTTGTTTATTTGTATTCCGAATGAAATCAAGCATTTCCTTTGTTTCATGCTTTAAGTTATAAATTCAGTGTTCAAAGGATAATTGCGGTCCTTAGTGTTAATAAGAGTGGCTGAAGCCTGCATAAATCCTAGCTGTCGATCTAAGTCCAAACAACGGTGCGACATCACGCCGACCGTTGGATTATCCTGCATCGCATCACATCGCATCACAATATTCATTTACAAGGGGACGAACGTTAGGCCTTAACAAAATGCAATGTGTGATCACCGATTTATTGCATCGCAATAATTCATTTGTATGTGATAGGACCTCGGGCCTTAAGACCATGCGATGTGCGATCACCAATCCATCACATCGCAAATATTTCATTTATAATTGAATAGACATCGGGCATTGGGAAAGTGAAACATGTGATGTGCGATGCAATCGTGATTAAAGCGCATCACAACGTTTCATGTAGATGTAATGAGCCCTAAACACTTTCCAACTATGATTTGTGATTGCAATATGTTGTGGATGGTCGAATCAAATGTGTTGTGATTGACGATACAATACCTCCAAGTGGCTCTATTGATCGGTGAATATCAGTTGTTGGGCTTGTAAAAGGGAATCAGAGCGGCGCAAAAGAAGCACCTGAACATAAAGGGAAAAGGTAACGTGGGGATGATTGTCGATAAATAGAAGAATAATTGATCTCTTGCATCATTTATGGTATCAGAGCACAGTTTGACTGCAGTAAACATATCACTGAGGAGAGGAGCTGGAATAGGTCGAGGAAGACCTGAAGCAAATGCGGTTCTGCTGGAGGAGATCAAGAGTCTGCATACAAGGATGGACACAATAGAGACTGCTTAGAGAAGAACACCTGATGAATGAGTTGACAGTGCTAAAGAATAATCTTTTGAGGAAGAAGAAGAGGAGGAAAATGAAATTACCAGAGTTATTAAGATGTTTGCGAAAGTAGGAGGAAAACCAAAGGTGGAAATTCCTACATATGAAGGGAGTGTCAATGCAGAGGATCTAATATATTGGATCAGTTCATTAGACAAATATTTTGGCTATGAAGAGGAAGCTGATGAAAAAAGGAAGGTGAAATTTACAGTTACCAAATTAAAGGGTCATGCAGTTATTTGGTGGGATGAACTACAAACATCCAGGACAAGGAAAGGAAAGTCCAAGATCAAGCAATGGGAAAAAATGGTGAGTAAAATAAAAGCTAAATTTATGCCAAAATATTATCAGTTAAATCTTTTTAAACAGTTACAAAATTTAAGGCAAAAAGGAATGTCTGTTAAAGAATATACAAAAGAATTTTATAGACTGAGTATTAGAGTAGGGCATGTAGAGGATGACATGGAGAAGGTAGCCAGATATATCGATGGCTTAAGATATGACATACAGGATGAGATCAGCTTGCTGAGTCTGAAGACTATTGAAGATGCCTATCAAGTAGGTTTGAGGGCAGAAGAGAAGATGTTGAGAAAACAAAATCAAAGGAATAGAGGAAGAAGCTCAGTAAGAGGTAAAGGAACTAACAGAACAAGGGGACAACAACATCAGTAGGAAGCAAGCAGTTCAACTAGCAGACCACCACAGAGGGGAGATTTTAATAGAGGAAGATTTGCACCCATAGGAAGAGGATGAGGAAGAGATATTTGGTGTTACACATGTGGAGAATGGGGACATGGACCGTGGGAATGTCCTCATAATAAAACAACAATTCAGAGGAATGTGAATGTGGCTGAGGCAAAGCAAGAAACACCTCGAATCATAGAAAAAGAAGAATCACATGAAGTAGGAGAATCCATTTTGTTGAAAAGGGCATTACCTAAGGTAGAGAAAGACACTAAAGAACTAGCACAGAGGAAGAGTTTATTCATAACTACATGTAAATCCAAAGGTAAATGTTGTAAAGTGATAATTGATAGTGGAAGAACTGATAACCTTGTTTCTACAGATATGGTGGACAAGCTAGGATTAGCGAAGATAGTACACCCTACCCCTTTCAAAGTGTCATGGTTGCAGAAAGGACATCAGATTATTGTGACAGAACAATGCAAGGTAGAGATACAAATTAGTACGTATAAGGATGTGATATTATGTGATGTAATGAAAATGGATGTATGCTATGTATTATTGGGAAGACTATGGCAGTTTGATTGGAAAGCTATTCATTATGGGAGAAAAAATACTTATACTCTAGAGAAGGATGGAAATAAACATACATTGCTGCCATTAAAGGATGACGTTGATAAAGGAGCGCTTGGAAGTAGTATTATGCTGATGAGTGGAAAGGAGCTATTGCAAGAGGTTGGAAAAGGTGAAGAAATGCATTTTGCTGTCATAGGGAGACCTAAGGTAATTTTAACTTCCACAAATTTAGATGATTTACCTAAAGAAATCAAAACTCTTTTAAATGATTTTGCTGATATTATTGTGGATGAGTTACCAAATTCATTGCCACCAATCAGGATTATTAGTCATCATATTGATCTAATACCAGGAGCAAGTTTGCCAAACAAAGCAGCGTACATATTAACTCCTCAAGAGAATGCAGAAGTTGGAAGACAAGTGCAAGAATTGGTGGATAAGGGACTAATCAGAGAGAGTCTTAGTCCATGTGTTGTATGAATAGTACTCAATCCAAAGAAAGGAGGTGAATGGCATATGTGTACAGATTCCAGAGCCATAAACAAGATCACTATCAGGTATAGATTTTCTTTGCCACGCATGGATGATTTGATGGATTGTTGAGTGGGTCAAAGTATTTTACTAAAATAGATCTGAAGAGTGGATATCATCAAATAAGAATTAGAGAAGGAGACAAATGGAAGACTGCATTTAAAACAAACAGTGGGTTGTATGAGTGGTTAGTGATGCCTTTTGGACTTACTAATGCACCTATCACGTTCATGAGATTGATGAATGAAGTATTGAAGGAATATGCATGCAAGTTTGTTATTGTTTATCTTGATTATATTCTAGTTTTTAGTAAAAGTAAAGAAGAACATCTAGAGCATCTTAAATTGGTTTTAAGAACTTTGTAGAAAGAGAAACTACTGATAAATATGAAGAAATATAGTTTCATGAAAGAAGAATTAATTTACTTGGGATTTGTAGTTTCTAAAGAAGGGTTGAAAATGGATCCAGAGAAAGTCCAAGCAATTTGGGACTGGCCTATTCCCAGGAATATATTTGAGGTAAGAAGTTTTCATGGTATTGCAAGTTTTTACAGGAAATCTATCCGAGGTTTTAGTTAGATTTGTGCACCAATTCTTGAAACAATCAAGGAGACTAATCAGTTGTTCAAGTGGACAGAAGCAACAAACATGAATTTTAAGTTGTTGAGGAAAATCATAAAGAAACCAGTTTTAACCTTACCCGATTTTGGAAAAGTATTTCAAGTTGAAACTGAAGCTAGTGGAGTTGCGATTGGAGCAGTTTTGAGTAAGGAACAACGACCAATAGCGTACTTCAGTGAGAAATTAAATGAAGCGAAGAAGAAGTATTGTTCTTACAATTAAGAGTTTTATGCTATTGTACAAGCCTTAAAGAAATGGAGACATTATTTTCTGCCAAAGGAGTTTATACTGTATTCTGACAATCATGCATTACAGTTCATAAACAACCAGCCGAAATTGAACCAAAAACATGCCAAGTGGGTAGAATTTTTGCAGAGCTTTACTTTTGTGATGAAGCACACAAGTGGTAAGTTGAACAAAGTCGCTGATGCTTTAAGAAGGGTAAATTTCATTGTGCAAGAATTAAAAGCTAGTGTTGTAGGATTTGAAGAAATGGTTGAAATGTACAAAAATTATGCAGATTTCAAAGATATTATACAGCAGTACAAAATCCAATAGTTCATGATAGAAGTCAGTGGTTAGATTATCTTATCCAAGGAGTTTTATTGTTTAAAGGCGAAAAGTTGTGCATTCCCAAATGTTCTATGAGGGAATACATAATAAAGGAGAAACATAATGGAGGATTCTCTGGTCACTTTGGACAAGACAAAACCTTTGCTTAGTTAAATGCTTTATATTAATGGCCAAAAATGCAAAATGATGTTAAGAGATTTGTTGAGAAGTGCATGACATGCCAGCATGCTTTTTGGGTTGTGTTATATTCTTTCCACATAGTTAACAGGGGGTTTGAGGGGTACCTGTAACCCCACTTTATGGGGTCCGGGGCAGCGCCCCGGAAAATTTTGGTTTTGGACCCTATGTTAGGTTGGGCGGACCCACCTATGGTTTTGTGCATGATTTTCGCACATGTTTTTTGGACGCAATGGTTTTCGGTCCATGGTATTTGGACGTGATGGTTTTCGGTCCATGGTATTGGATGCTTTGGCATGTATAAATATGTATTGTAACATTGAAAGAAACATAATGAAAAAATCAAGCTGGTAGTCCCGGTTTTGGGATCCAGTGGGAAATCTCTGTGTATATGTGTTTTATGTGTTATGCTCTCGCATTTTTATTTTTCATGTGATTTAGAATTCGTATGCAGGTAATATCTGTACGGGGTTAAAACCTACAATGCTAAAGGGAGAAGCCGAAATACAAGATTGTATTAGCCATTGCCAATACCAAACCGACCATGGGATGTAGTTAGCATGTATTTTGTTTTGGGATTACCTAAAACTCAAAGAGGGAATGTTATGCTCTTAACCTGCAAATGATACCCAAATACATAATATGCGAAGAAAAGAGACCCAGAACACAAAATATGCGAAGAAAAGATACCCAAAACACAGAATAGCAATGATTTTTATTATTCAGAGAGTAATGTTCACTTGCCTCTTCGAGGGGGCAACCTCCAATAGAGCAGAGATCGATTACAAAATAAGACACGATACTCCTCGCAGGGAGTTTCTATCCTTTA
>APFE030377709.1:0-68363 GCA_000404065.3 Pinus taeda | reverse complement strand
TGACTTACTGGTACTTTATGATCATTTGATATTTATGGATCCAGTTTGAAAATTTATGAAAAGTGGTCCTTGAAAGAAAAGAGTAGGGGGTTGTAGCTCCCTTCCAGGAGAGACTGGAAAACGAGAGAGAGTTGTAGCTCTCTGCAGGTTGCAGCCTGCGTACTGGTAAAGGACTGCACCAGTACAAGACCATTGTAAAAAGGGTTTCTAATTTGAAATAAGATAGAGACATATTGCAGCAGGTGGTTTTCACCCACATTGGGTTTCCACCTTATATCTGGTGTTCTTTGTTGTGACTGTCTGTTTTTCTTGTTCATGCTCATTATTTTATGGTACTGATATGCAAAAATACTTCAAAAAGTGTAAATAAGGAAGATTTGTTAAAAGAACTAGATAATATTGATTCACCCCCCCTCTCAGTATTATTTTCAACAACTATAATAATTTATCATCAACCACAATATGGTAAAAGTTTTCATCTGCTTCATGTGAAGCCCAACCTAGTGAAATAGTTGTCAATCCTAGTGTACCAAGCACGGGGTGCTTGTTTCAATCCATACAATGCTTGCTAGAGTCTGCACACATGCGACTCTCTATTGAAGGTCTCAAATCCTTTTTTTTTCTCAATGTACACCTCTTCCTCAATCACACCATTGAGGCATGTTATCTGCACATAAATTTGATGTATCTTCCATCCCATTTGCGCTTAAAGTGTAGAATAGATTTGATTGAAGAGTACCTTGATCCTAGAGAAAAGGTCTTCTCGCAATCAATTCCCTCCACTTGATAGAACCTTCTGGCCACAAATATGGCCTTGTATTTCTCCATACTCTCATTTGCTGCTTTCTTTACCTTGTAAAGCCATCTAGAACTCACCACTGACTTATCTGTTAGTCTTGGGACCATTTCCCAAACATTGTTTCTGATAATGAAGTCATACTCCTCTACCATGGCATCAACCCATATTGGTTTCTTCATTGCTTCCTTGAATAAGGATGGCTCAATCTCTACCCTCTCGATCATCAAATCCATGTAGCTAGTGTATTGATCTAGTGACCTCTTCTTCCTGCATTGTGATATGGGTGTTCCCACATTCTCTCTAGCATCATGCATCAATATGTCATCCTCTCTGGTGTGCTTCCTTCCATATCTAGAAGTCTTTGCATGAGTGGGTGCTTCCACTCTCTTCTCCTCTACATGTGGTTGCTCCACATCATCCTAAGGTTCTCCTTTTGGAGCTAAAAGCTCCTCTTCTCCATGCAACTAAAACTCCCTCTCAAGGGAACATCTCATGGTTGTCTCTTCATCAAACTTCATAGCTTTACAAACTAGTGTCATCCTGTGAAATGGTAGGTACACCCGGTAGTTGTGAGGTGTATCAGTGTACCCCACAAATATTCCCAACTGAGTTGTCAATTATATATTTTTCCATGCATCCTTGGTAACATGAAAGTAAATTGATGAACCAAATATGTTGAACTTTTTCACATCTGGTTTCTTACCTTAAAAAGCTTCTTTTGGTGTACTCATCCTGAGAATCCGATGAGGACTCATGTTCTACACATATACAACTATGTTGCATGCTTCATCCCACAAGTGCAATGGTAGGACCTGATCATATAAAATCCCATGTTCAACTCCCACAATACTTATGTTCTTCCTTTCAGCCACCCATTCTGTTGTTTGTTATGGGGTTTTATCAACTCTCTTTGAATGCCTTCTAATGCACAAAAGTTCTTGAATTCATTCGACACATATTCTCCACCATTATCGCTTTTGAGATATTTAAATTTCTTGTCATTGTCTTTCTCAACAAGTAATTTAGTGAATGTCTAATATTTCTTTTGCATGAATAAAATCCATCACTTACGAGAAAAATCATCTACAAATAATACATAATACATGTGCTTGGTCGTGGAGGCGATCGAGAACGGTCCACACACGTCTGAGTGAACTCTTTCAATAATTGCTTGCCCTCGATTGTCCTTATCATGAAAGGTAGCATTGGTGTACTTCCCCAATGTACACCCTTTGCATTTCTCTCTTTCCTCTATTTCACCCTTGGGAAGTCTTGTATAAATTTGTTGCATGACCTTCAAAGATCTGTGGTGCAAGTACCCAATCATCTATGCCACAACTCACCAATGTCTCGAATCTACACCTTCTCTACTTTTGTTCTCAAAGTAGCATAGTATTCTACATCCAATTTGTAGAGGTTCTTCATTTGAACTTCGATCTGCTTCACTTATCCTGAGGCTATGTGACAAAGGAAATCCTTTCCTTTGATAATAGCCACCATCCTCAAACAAGGCAACTGAAACCAAATTCTTCTTCAAACCTGGAACATACATGACATCTTTTAAAGTGAGATTAGAACTAGACTTCCTCTAAAAGATAACAATACTAATGCCAGACATGCTATACCTCCCATCATCTCCCATTTTGATGTGGATCTGGAGGTCCTTCTCCTCTAATTAATTGAAGATTTCTTTATTTCCAGTCATATGGAATGAGGTTCCACTATCTAGATACCACACACTACCCATCACCAATGTCACCATGCAAATGATGAGGGTGAAATCCAGCTCAAATTGTGAAGAAAGAGATTAAACTTCCACTCCTCCTAAGGGATTCTTGTCGGACTTCTTGTGTGGATACTTCATGCCATAGTGTCCCAACTCATGATAGTGAAAACATTTAGTCTTTAGCATGTACTTCTTCTTTCCACCCTGACTAGAATTTAATTTGGAATGGGATGAATTCCCTTTCCCTTTCTTTGCATTTCTAGCTAAGGCACAATTCTCTTTATCATCATGCTTGGATGAGTATCCATCTCTGGTGTTTCATCGAATATATTCTTACACCAATTCGAACCACAAAAACTCCCACTCTCATAACTTCTCCCTCCCATTTACTAAGTCCTAGTAGATGTTACAGCTCTTGAGAAGGCCTAGAAGTGTTAGGCTAACATAATCATCTTTAGCAACTATCACACCAATACTTCTGAACTCATCCTGAAATTGGGTGAACTTGGTCAAGTACTTTGGTATTGGGTCACCCTTCTCCACCTTAATTTTTCTTATCTTGTCCTTCAGTGCCATCTTCCTGTGGTCATTGTTGGTTTAAAATAGGTCTTTCAAGGCCTTCCACATTGCATATGGAGTCTCCTTACCATGGAGGTTCGAGACAATATGATCTCGAACTCCTTCTAGGATAATCCTTCTCAGCTTTGCAACACAATTTCTCCACTCTATTAGATTATGAGCATCAACTTCTAAAGGCTTAGGAATACCTTTGTCT
This sequence comes from Pinus taeda, assembly GCA_000404065.3. Taxonomy (NCBI): domain Eukaryota; kingdom Viridiplantae; phylum Streptophyta; class Pinopsida; order Pinales; family Pinaceae; genus Pinus; species Pinus taeda. The sequence goes on along the minus strand of APFE030377709.1, from coordinate 65,063 downwards.
ATGAATTCCTTAATCTCATCATCTTCCAACGCTGCCTCCATCCTGTCCTTCCAATCAATATGGTTCGAATTACCCTCAAGGGCATATTTGAGTCTCAATCTATAGAACGACATCCTGCTCGCTTTGAAGTATGATACTGCAAATTTGGTTTCACCTGCAAAAGACAAACTCATATTCTCCTCTTCTAGAGTAATTTTTTCTCGATACCATGTAGAAATTCCTTGTAGATTTAAACTACTAATTGTAATATGCTAAAAATATAGACTTGAATCTACTATGCTCTACTCATCAGCGAAAACAATTAAACAAACGCGAAATCACAATGCATACAAGAGAAAGAATTCAATCAAACATTACACAATGATTTCCTGGGGAAAGAAACAACTAAAAACCCCTACTATTTGTATATTGAATTAGTCAAGAAATATGAGAAGATTATAATGGTTTTCTCAAGCTCGAGCAAACTTTGCACTATCTCTATTTGTTTCATAGCTTCCTAGACAAGCCCATGCCAATACTTAACCAATTTTCTACTTGCCCAATTCCCTATTTCCTTGAGTTATTTCCTTGGGAATTAGCCCCCTATTAATTACAGAAATTCCTCAATTGGAATTGCGCAATCCTCATAGGCCTTCCTCTGACTGCGTGCACCACCTGTACAATTCATACGATTATACAACTGATAGTACATTGTCCCTGAACTCCAATCTCAACTGGGTAACTATAAGATCTAACATGCATGAGTTATTTATGAGTGAATCATTAGTTTACTAGTTGATCACTACAGGCAATACCACACTACACTATAGGAAGAACCATACTAGTATAGCTTCCATTAGTTCCTCCAATAGTTGAAACTAGTTTAACTAACTTTAACTCAGTTAAACTAAATTAATTAATTACAAATCAAAATAAACCCAATCAGGGGTCCTATAATGTAGGAGACACTCTACATGACACAAGTTAGACCCTCAACTCGAATTAACTAATCCAACTAAGTCAAATTAACTTAGTTAACTAATACAAGTTGTCATGAGATATGGAATTACAATTTCATTCCCAATTTAATTCAAGGATAAAATTAAATTAGGATTTTCTTGTTGCATTTTCAACAATTACCCACCATAATTTATGGAATTATTTGCATTCTTTATATTTTGGTAATTAGACATATTTACCAAGAATTAATGCCCATCATATTTTATGGAATTCTTTCATTCTTTAGCTAGGAGCGATAGTTAAATATATTGTACATAAAGATTGTAACAACCCCAAAAATTCAACACTGTGTTGAGACCTTTCTCCACCAAAGCTCTGATACCATGTTAATTTTTATGGTACGTTCTATGCTTACAATAATTATTGAATGCTGCTGAAGTTTTAATGTGATTTCTATTAGAATATGAAGTAAATTTGTTATTGGGATATTAAGACATTGAAGTAATTAATGCAATCATATAACATACCATAAAATTTAACATGTGAACTTAATACTAAATCTAAATTATAAATGTAATTATGATTCAGGTTATTGATGATTCTCGATGTGATGTATGTAAAATATAGAAAATCACAACAATGCAACTCTCTGACCCTTTAAACAAACACAAGATAACCCATATTGGTCTAATATCACACATCAAGAACAAATGTAAATTTAAATCAAAACTGACTTTTGTTGAGGAAAACTAGAAAGATATTTGTAATAATTTCTAAAGATCAGATAATATTTCAATTATTCATTTATGAAACAATTCAATAAACAAATAATGAATTGTAATAACACATTGGAAAATTCTACAACACATCTATTAATCCAACTTATATAATGATAACATCCTTTATCATCCAAATCCCTGGAAACAATTCACAAGAACCAGGATTAAAGCAATGTTCATATCAATATCATCCTCAAGACATAGGTCATTGAAGGATGATAATGATTGAATGTAAGCACATTTAAATTGAATTAACACAATAGAAGAGAAATGTAATAATCCATTGTCTGTTCACAGATTCAAATCATAGAAAGACAAAGTTCTTTCTTCAGATTTTTTAGAAATTGAATTACAAAAAGTTCAAAAGAACATGAATAAAAACTTATTATGGAAATCAAAATAATATAATTATTAATTGATGAATCAAATCAAATCAAAATGCTTGAAAAAACAGTTGCAATATAATTTCCTTATTAGTAAGATAGATTGGAGTGATTCAAAATGAAAATGAAATAATTCATACTTACTTTCATGGTCTTCATAGATAAATAAATCAAGTATAAACTTACAATTTGTATGGAAGTTTTCTCGATAAGATTGATCAAGCCAATCTCCAACCATATCCTGATATGTGAAAATGTTATCATAGAATTGTGTAGAAAAAAAACATTTCTAATAAGAGTTGTAATGAAAAGAACCTTGTATAAGGTCCTTGGTATTATTATTCGTTTCATAGATTTGATCAAGACAATGAGAACTTATCATAGTTTGAAATTGAAAAGGAGGTATTCGATTCTCTTGATGATTACTGTCGAGCCCCCATATTTAAAAATAAACAATTTGAGATGAAGTAACAAGATTAATCAATATTTTAGAACCATCATCACTTGATGTATAAATTTTGCTACTAAAATCATGATGGAAAGGTTTATTATCATCTTCAATCTCAAATACTTGGTTATGATAAGAACAAGATTATTTTTCAAACACAACTTGAGGTAAACCAATAGAAGATTTTATTTGAGACACATTTAAATAATTTCCTAATCCCCCTACAAATAATTGATCAAAAGGACTAATGGGTTCATGGGATGAAATATTAGTATCTCCTTTATCTTGTAAGATTTGTATCTTATTACAATTTAACAATGCAGAAATAAATTCAACATATTTTGAAAAGCACAGTTGCATAGCATTATCAAATATGTCAGGGTACAATGAATAACATATGTAGAAGAATAATTAAGATAAAACGCATCTCTTGGAATGGTAGGCTCAAATGATTCCATTTGTGAGTTTGTTTCCTCTCATTGTATAAACTGATCAACTACCATTGTATGCTCTAGTAAGGAATCTGAACATGAAACAATTTTTTGAGACAAAGTGATGTTCATTTTCATAAGATGATTGAATTAATAATGGGGAATAAATATTTTGACCAATAATAGCATCACCTGGTAGTTGATCTTGATTGAGCGTCTAAGTAAACTAGGAGGAGATTTATCGATAACATGATTATAAAATTCATATTCATTCTCTTTCACTTCTAAAATAGTTGTAGCATATTGAAAATAATGAAGACTATCTTAACTTAAATTTTATTCCTCATTAGAAGGAGACATTAATGAAAAATAATTACTAGGAACCATAGTTGTATCTTGTAAAGTATTGTGTTGCTCATGATCTAATAAATTGAAAGAAGTTGACAAAAAAATGTGATGCTTCTACAACTTCTAAATATCCAAGATCATTGTCTAAATTAAAATCAATTTGTGAATGATTATTTTTTCCTAATCCAGATTGCTTAGTAATTGATTGATCTTGTTTATCTGAAAGAGAGATGAGATATTGAAACCGTTTATCAATAGGAGGCATTTCTTCCAAAGGAAATTTAATAAAACAATGTAGGAACCTAATTTTGAAATCTTCTAATGACTCATATTTTTCTTTCCTTAAAGATTTAAATTCTTGGAGTGATTTATTATAATCAAAATTATTAAAAATATTATATGAATTCAATCATAAACTCAGACCAAGAATGAATGGAATTAACTGGGAAAGATTTGAATCAATACTTGACCCAACCTCAAAAGGTGAGAACAAATACAATAGATGTGCTCCCTTCACCATCAAAAGTGAATTCTAACAAGAGAGAATTTTCTTGTTGGAAATCTTGGGTAAATGAAGATCAAAAGCATGTTCCAACACTTGTATGTGGGAAGGCGCCATTATTCAAATGCAAAAATATATAAATCGACTACTAATATGTCAAATTGTCCTCTAACCTATTTTATAGCATGTGTTGAGATGACATAAAGAAGAAGGACTAAGTCTAGGAAAATAAGAGGCCAAGGGATTAATGATTTAATTAGTTATTTTTCCTTGCTGTTTTTCTACTGTCATTTTTTTGACATGGTTTTTATGGCCTTAGTCAACAAAGGAGATGCGAGCCATACCAAGGCTCCTTAAATAACCCAAGTTACTTGAAATGGTAACTCCCGATGGGTTTTAAGGCTCTGTAGGCCTAAATTCCTCTCTCTCTTTTGAATGAAAATACAAGGAGTTTATCCTATCATTATCTTACGGTTAATCTAAAACAACTATTTATGTTAATGCACCTAATCTATAAGTTAAGTGATTAGTATAATATGTTACAAAGAAGAGAAGCCAGAAACTAAAGTGATTGGCGATGATAATGAATGATGAAGTTCTATTCATGCAAATGTTAAATATTTAAGATGCAAACCAAATACTAAATCTAAACTAAGGATGCAGTTGTAAAACTAGAATGTTGATACTTCGTGATGATATAAAATAAAGATGAAAATTACAATAATGTAAGACCTCAAAATTTTACAAAAAGACAGATAAAACTAGACTTGTTTAGTTGTTTCAACATCAATAATTACCATCAAATGCAAACACTAAAGAACTAACTAACTAACACTAGCTAATTAGGTAAGGTAAAATTGGAAAGATAGATGTAACAATTCCTATAAATTGAACTATATTCCAATTATTGACTTATGAAACAATTCGACAAATAAATAATGAAACAATATAATATATTAAAAACTGCCATATCACATATATTAATTCAATTTATAGCAGGATAAGATTCTTTTATGACTAAATTCCTGGACACAATTCACAAGAATCTGGTTCAAAGGAAAGTTAAGATCAATATCATCCTTAGGACATAAGTCAATGAAGGATAGATATGATCAACTTAATAAATATAAATCGAACAAATAGAAACAAAAAGAAATGCAATAAAATTTATTGTTTATTCATAGATCCAAGCCACATAACAACTATAACAACCCCTGGTTAAAATTTCATGTAATAAAACTTAATAAAGGAAAAATAAGGCCACGGTTAAGGGACACATATTCCAAGTTGAATGTTGGGTAAGACATATAAGTGTGGGTGTTCATTGATTTATTATGGCTAAATGAAAATGGAAAAGGCAATGGCTAAGGCATTAAAAAGAAAAAAAAGTATTTTGGCACATTTATTCATGAAAATAAAGGAAAATAGGAGAAAAGGAAGGTGAAATGTCACAAGTTGCATGTTAGGAGGAAATTGAAGGAAAATAATGGAAAATGAAGAAAATAGAGTCCTCATTGATAAAAAAGGCTTCTTAGGATCAATTGGAAATATTTTGTTCAGTTTGGTTTTGGATCTCTCTTATTATGCTTTCTCTCACTCTTGGACACTTAGAGTTTTCTTGGAGCATTCTAACTTTGGATCAAGGAAAGGAAAAGCAAGCAAATGAAGGAAAAGGAAAAGAAAGGAAATAAAAAGTCAAGGAAGGAGGAGCAGGATCAAGTAGCTTCAACAGGAATACTTGCAGGTAACATATTGCATGGGTGATTACCTAGATGGTTTTGACATGCATGCCTTTGCATGTTGGTATATGGTTCTTTTTCTGTCAGTGGCATGGTTTTGTCGGGTTATGACAGTGGTTTTTAGCCTTACCTTGCCTATTTCTAGATAGTCGTGGTGTGATGGGATTGTTTTCTAGATTTTGAGCTTTGGCATTGCCAGATGGTTTTGGAATCCAGGGTGAAGGTGGCCTAGGAATCCCTTGACCGGTTTTAGCAGGATACAAGTAAATCCTTAGGGTGGAATCTCAGTTTAGGGCCTAGTGATTCAATTTGGGTTGAAGTAAATCTTGAGAGACAAGGGAAAGGAAAATTCCTCAAGGATACTGATGGAGTCCAGAGGAATTCCAACCTTGATTTGGTTTTGTAATCTTGATGCCAGTTTTGGTGAGATCATAGTTTGGTGAGGATGGAAGTGGTTTAAACTCTAGATTACCTTGGTTATTTTTGGATTGGTTTGTCCATCAGATCATACATTCATGCTTGTAATATGGCACGGGGGTGACTGGCTAAAAGAAATATTTGGTTCAACCGTGTCTATGATCGGGCAGTACATGGAAGTCTGAACCTGGTCAGCTCTTGCTTATGTTTAATAAAATCTAAGTTCTCATGATTTTGTGCTTATTATTATGTGGCCTTAATGGTTGTTATCTCATTTCTATTTACATGGTTTAATGTTTGTTATAAGCATGGTTATATCGCTGGTTATGGTGATGGTTATTTCATGTATTTACTTGTAACTGAAAGGATAATGGATGCAAATCCTAATTTATGTCCAAATATTTAAGGGAAGAGGGTGGTTATCATTCTTGTCAAGTCTCATATGAGTTATCAGTCATTTATGCTATTTATTGTATTCATTTCCTATAGATTTCATTGACGCCAAGCGTTTGACAGAATGTTAATCCCGGTTGGGATGGTCAGACCTAGTCCTGGAGCCAATTTTGGCTTGCAAGTCTTGTTGTCATGTAAATTATGGATTCTAAAAGCTACATGGGTTTCAAGGTAGTGACCTAGATTTTGGGTTTAAAAAGTGGCACAAATCTCAGAGTCGCAAGCACAAGTCTGAGGATAAAAGTCCCCAGACGCACACATACATTTTTGTGTGAGCATATGGAGCCTACCAGACACACCCTTGTCTATATCACAGGAGCATCTAGGGGTTTAATGGTCTAAAACTCAATGAGACCTAGGGAATGGTCATGGAGATGATTGGGAAGGATTTTGGGAGTCTTGTAGTGGGTATAAAAGTTCTATGTTGTGGGTTTTCGTTGATTCCACTTCCTTAAATGACACATAGGGAGTCAAATCATATCATAGTAAATTCTTGTCACATGTTTACCCCGGTTGGCTAGTTACTTGGGTAGATGTGGGAGGAGGGCATTAGAGAGTGCTATCAGAGTGGGTTGCACTCTCTTTGGGTAATATATGATACCATAGAGTGGTATGAGAGTGGGTTGGGATCTCTTTGGGTCATTCTAATACCATAGAGTGGTATTAGAGCGGGTTCCATTTTTTTTGGTGGTTTCTAGTTTTCGTTATCCATGTGTGATATCTGATACCACAGAGTGGTATCAGAGCATGGTTCACCCCTCGGATTGGATGGGCGGTGTGTTGGTCATGTATTCATGTTGGTTGCGTATGTGTTCCTTATGCTTCTAGTCCATGTGCTTATTGAATTTTCATGGTGTTGATCACGATTGTAGTGATATCACCATGCAAAGGTTGATGATGTTGTTGTTGGGATTCTTTAGTCATAAATGCACATCAGTTGTATATGCATTTGTTATGCATATTAGTGTTTATACATTATTATGTATACATTGTCATGGTTATGGTTATGCATGTATGGTGGGTTAGACATGCATTGTTAGGTCATTGTATGCAATTAGGTCATCGTGATGATATTTGTGTGTTATGGTGCTAATGTGTTGGCTGAGATAGAATAGGAGATGCAGATCATTAAAGTGAAGTTACAACAATGGACTTTAGGGTAAGACCAGATCATCATATAGGTTTGTATGGTGGGAATGTAGGTATGTTGGTTAATGTTTGTTATATGCATTAGGTTCACTGAAATGCTTGCCATTCTATTATTATTATGCTTAGATGTATCATAAATGCTAGTTGATTAGTGTAGTCATATGCACATGTGTTGGATAGTCATGAATGATAGTAATATGTGGTTGTATGCATTTCTATTGTTGTTTCATGATATTTAACTTGATGATTAGGCTTATTACATTAAGATCTTCATGTTATATGTATCATGCTAAATTGGATTGGCCTATGAAAATGGTTATGGTTATGACATTCATGTATGAGCTAATATGTTGTTATATTATGTCATAATAATCGAGACTGACTATGCAAATGTGATTATTATGTATGAATCAAAATCGTTTATGATTTTATTATGTGAACATGTTATCTAGTTACTGTTATGGATATCATGACCTTATTTATGGTTGAGTTGATATGTTGTGAAGTTATATCATGATAATCTGGATTGTTTGTGTAGATAAAATCACCTCCTTTTAGACACATTAAGGTATGATTTTACTTATGTCGTATATTTGGTGCTTGATTGTTTGATTATGCCGTTTATTTGATGTTTAAGTGTTTTATTATGTCATCTAGTTGATTTATTTAACATGGTATGTTTGCAAGTTGGTTGAGTTTAATGAATTACGTAATATGACTATGTGTATGTAAGATTCTCAAAGGAATGATATTTTTTTAAAATGGTTTTACTCACACATATGTGTTGAGATAATTGATATGTACTCGAGTGTAAGTAGGTGACAGTTGTAGCATTATGTCTAATGGCTATGAGTTGACTATGGATTATGACATGACTGTTACTCTTGGTAAAAGTTGATTTCAAATTAGTAGATATGTTTTCTTGTTATTTGGAACATGTGGTTGACATGTGCATTCAATTACAAGGAAACATGGCTGGCACAACAAGGTAAGATAATTGGTATATTGTTACATTTATTTATGCACTGACAATTATGTGTTATGGTAGTGTGATACAAAGAATTTCATGGCAAAGAAATTGCCATGGAAACTTGAAGAAGGCTCAGGATGATCTTTCCCTTGGAAGCATTGGCAACCCATGGGGATTGAGTCATGGTGTCTATTGTTAGTCTTGTGCTTTTGGTCTTTTGTGATTTGTTGAGATTGATTTGTAGTTTTATTTATGTCTAGTAAAAGTCCTTTCCACTTTGTTTTGGTATCGTGTTGTTATTAGTTTTCATGGTCTTCTTGTTTATTTCTTATGCTTTCTTTTTAATTTTTGAGTCTTGGGAATTGGTTGGGAAAGAGGAAAATTAATGGAGCAAAGGAGAGCTGAATGAAATCCAGTAGGTAATGAAAGACTAGAATGAAGTTGGTGCATATGTAAGGGAAGCTAAAGGTAAGAGTATCACAATTGGCTAAGTTGGTTAGGTCCATTAGTGTAAATGGATGGTGGTAGGAAAATCATGAGAAATCTAACAGGAAAGGTAAAGTGAATGGATGTGAGGCATCTGATTCCTTGGCTATGTTGGGAATAGTTGTTCTCAATGTTGTTCATGGATAAAGGGAGTTCTCTTAACCTTGACCTTATGAAATTTGGTAATTATGTTGTGATCATATTTATGATATTGTTTATATATATGTATGTATGTATGTCATTTTCTGACATGATCATGATTGTTTTGTGTTGATGTTTATATGTATATATATATATGTGTGTGTGTGTGTGTGTGTGTGTGTGTGTGCATATTGTTGTCTGCATGTTCGTTAGGAATCATTCCTATGGAGGAAGGATTGATTACACAGGTGAATGACATGAAGTGGTTCCTGGTTTATGAGGAATCAAGTGGGAAGAGTAGTCCTTACAAATCTATGAGGTGAGTATCATGTGGTTATGAGTTGATATTATGTGATTATATTATGTCTATGTTATGGACAGACTATACTAAAGGATACATTAGCAGAATGAAAGTAGTATGATTTGTGGCATGCTAGGATAAGCATGGATTGTGAAGATAAACTGGAAGCAAGGTTTCTATAGAAATTTTGTAGAATTTTTCCTACAAATCAACTAGCTTTGATATCATGTAGAATTTTTTCCACAAATCAGCTAGCTTTAATACCATGTAGAAATTTCCCACTTGTAGATCAACCTGGTAATGCAATGTACTAAAGCAAAACACTTGATCTACTTCTACAAAAAAATTAGCAAAAGCTTAATCAACCATGAGCAACATCAATAATAACACATATAACTGATAAGAAGGAACCAATCACACATAACACAAAATAATTTACCTGGGGAAAGCACCTGCCTAAAACCCCATCTTTGTATTACCATACAAGTGGAAATATAGTCTAGATTACACAAAGCCTTAGCTCAGAAGCTATCCAGCTCTCAGTACAAAGGCTCATAGACAAATAAAGGCTTCTCACAGACCTTCTCCTCTGCCCTCTATTAGGTTCCTATACCAATAGGTGTCATATTTCATGATTGACATTGATAAAGCCTGATATGTTCAAACCTTTGACTGGTTGCGAAGGTGTTCCATATTCCAGAAAAAAACAAAAAAAATTTAAAAAATGAAAAGAGGGTATGCCCTAAAAGAAAGATCAAAGGGAAAAAGAATGAATTGGTCAAAAGAAAAGAAATGAACCCCAAATGAAAAGACCAGGAAAGTGTGCTAATCCAAAATGCCACTATTGTCCCATTTTTGAAGAATTTCATTGTGTACAATCAGTTGACTTTTGTCACAATTGATGGATGGCCTAACAGCTCAATCTTGGCCAAGTCCACATTTAAATTTACTTGTCTTAGAAATAGAGAATAAAATTTGTCCAAACAGTTCAAGCTTGGCAGATAAGTAGTTAGGTAGAGAAGCAAGGGTGCTCAACAGTTAAATCTGAGCCCCTGAAATAAATAACGGCAGACTTAGATAAGAGGGCAGCTAAAAGAAAAGAAGAGAGTAAGGGTTTGCTAGTTCAAATGCACCCAAGCAAGAAAGAAGAAAAAAGCTAGGATCAGTAGGCTGGGTAGGTAGTTTTGATGTTGCAGAAGTAGGTTCATGAATAATCTTGTCTCTCAAAGATGATTCATCTCATCACCATCATAAACACCAAGGCAACTATGTGGTGACAAATCAAATGATTCATGTCTAACTTCCCCTCATTCCCCTCCCAATAATCACTCACTAACCTCCCCCAGGATATTGGGATCTGCTCAATATTCCTAGACCACTCCATTTCAGGTGAAGGTTTGAAGCAAAATGACATTGTTTGCATGGGCTAAGAAGCCACATCTCTTGAGTAAAACATTTGTCTTCTTCCAAGCCTACGCTATCCAACTTTGCTGCTCAAAAAACCCTCTTATTTCTCTAAACCTAAGTTCTTAACCCTATAACTTAGGGCTTCTTCTCAAAAACCATATTAATTCCTAACATATATTATATAAACCCCTAACCTAAACCCCTTCCCATATTATGTAAATACATAAAAACCCTTAAATTCTTAATATCCCAACCCTCAGCTAAACTATAGCCATACGCTAAATTTTCTGTGTGGGAGTAAGGGTTTACCACCAAAATCTTGCAATAACCCTTTGTGCGTACAACCATCGGGATTTGTTTTAATCTCTGATTAAACAAATAACCAAAGCCGCAAACCCCTATCAACAAATAAACCCAAACTATTGAAAAACATTAAAATAATGGTGGACCCTGCCTCATAGCCCTCTGTCGTGTCCTTTAAGCGTCAACAGTTGGATTCGATCCCGTAGATCGGACGGCCCAGGGAATACCGAAACCCCTCTGATGGCCAAAGATTAGCGCCCGATGAAAAGCGGTATTCCCATCATACCGTGGGACGTGTGGCGCCCGCCCGGTGTCATCGCATCCCCTCTGCCCGAAACAGCTTTTGTCCAAAAGAGGTGCAGGGAATACCCTTTATCGCCCCCACTTCCCCCCCCTCCCCATCTAATGATGTCACCTCCACATCATCACCCACATCATCCGCCACCTCACCTCCATGTCGTCTGCCACGTCATTCGCCACCTAACCTCCAAGTCATCTGCCACATCATCTGCCACGTCATCCTATGTACCCTGCTACACGACAAATATTACGTCATGCTAACGTCACTCGAAAAAAGTGCCAAAAGCCCGCGAAGCCGAAATTTTGTTAAAAAACCCATGAAAGTGTTTTTTTCCTTCATTTCTATTCGTTGTTTTTACGGAGCCTATGCATGCAAATTACGACGAACTTGCATCTAGAACTTCATTCCATCACCCCGACCACCGTAATCCGATATCCTGCTCTGAAAATCATCGTCCTACCTACCAATTACTCTCGGGTGCGTCGCAAAAACACAGGTATTTACTCAATTATCTCCAAACCCTGTGTATTTCCATTTTTTCTCTGAAATACATCCGTAGAACCAAAAATCGAACAAATTCAATCAATACCTCTTGAAAAATATACCCCAACTACTCCTGTTTTGTCCATTTTCGCAAAAACCCGACTTCTACAGCAAAAAACACAGTGAGGAAACATGGAAACTCCTACGCCCGTGGCCCTCAATGTTGCGTCCCTCAATGCTCCACACAAAGAACTAGAATGGATACCTTTAGCTGACAAGGATTTCCAGATTAATGACTTAATTGGTCAAAAGCCTCACCTCCAAGCTTTTTTTGAAATTAGGAATAGCTACCGCAACAAATCCGATGTCTATAGAATTTGGGAGTCCAATATGCCCATATACTACCTCCCTTCAGTGAATGTATTCCCTGACCTCATTCACCAATGCCATGCCAATTATGAGCCTACTCAAAGGGAAGTGATGGACCCTTCTGGAAATGTCCTCTTTCATATCACCCCTGAGTCCATAAATGAAATGCTACACTTCAAACCAACTCAACCTCTGACTCCTCTTTCCATGCGCTTTTTGCTTGACCAAGGAGCCAAATTGCCTAGTTCAGAGATAACAAGATTAACTCAATTGCTCATGAGACCAGATTTCCAGCACCGAGGCCCACCTCCTTATCTAGATACTTGGTTCACTGAAGTAGGAAAATTCATTATAGACATGATATCCTACACCTTGGGATTCAAAACCATTGAGTATGTTGATGAGACTACCTTGGTTCTGTTGTCTATGTTTACTCCAGAACAACCCCCTACTGTCAAGTATGATTATGCCACCTTCATAGATGATAAGATCCATGAACAATTCATGTGCTTGGACAGAGAAAGAGTGCTTAAATATACATCATACATATATCGTTTGTTGTTGTACAATCAACCAGATAGTTTTCAAATCCCCATTAGAAAACTAGATTCCAAAGGAGAAAGAAGGTCTGTGATATTTTGGACCTTAGTCTTTCACCATATTTCTGACTCTCCTTACAGTTACTGTGAATTCATTGATTTGTTCATACATCCAACCTCTTCCTTACTGATGACAACTCCTCCTGCTAGACTCTCTGGTGAAATACAGAAAATTCTACAGCTCTCCAAAAGCTACAGTATAGGTGATTGGTACTTATACCAGAATCACACTGAATTCAGAATTTATGGTTGTGAACTGTGCCCCTACAAGCTACCCAAATTTGTGCCTATGAGATTGTTTTCATTAGAGTATTTTAGGCAGTTTATCCATGCAGACATAACCCACTTCTGCAAGGCTAAGAAAAAGGCACAACTCAAAATAAGAAATCAATTGGGCCCATTTGTCTTCAATAAAAGGGAAGCTTGGGAAGAGGCTGATAAGATTTTAGGGGAGCAACTTAAGCTAAAACAAAGTTTTTATTGGGCACCATATGACCCTGGTCATTTTAAAAGTTACAGAAAAGTCAAAAAAAACTTAGTGCCATACGTTCATCACAAGATCCCTGAGATTCAACAGTATGCTAATCAACAAGAATGGATAGAAGGCACATTAGTTGAAGAAAATATTGAGGAAGAGAAATTGGAAAAAGCCATGAAAGAGCTTGAAAAAACGCTTGACCTGGACTCTTTTGGACAGGTATCTTTCAAGCTGCCTTAGCATACAGGAGGTGATACATCCTTTGTTGAGACTTCTCAGCAGTCCACACAAAAAGCCAATGCAGGGTCAGGAAAGGGCAAGGAGTTAATAGACCAAGAGCAGGAGACAATGACAGAATAGACAGCTATATCAAAGGAACAAGGGCAAGGGCAAGGTCCTTCAACACAGACAAAGGCACCTGAAATCCCTGCACTATAAACTCCTCTAAATGAGGAAAGAGGCAAGAAAAGGGATAGGCAAGAAGACACACCCATCAATGGACCAGTAGAATAACCAAGGGAAAAGAGGCAAATGTTAAATCCTTACTCTGAAGAGGAACTCTTGGAAGAAACAACAGGCAGCCTGAGGGGTGAGGGAATGACTGAGCAGCAAACTTCTCCAATAGTGGGCACATCAACTGGCTCATATGAGCAAGAACTAGAGAGGCACCATAGTGTGGAAGTTTCATCCACCAGGCCTCAAAGCAAGCAACAAAGCAAGCAAGGTTCGAATATTAAGAGAACATTCACTGAGATAAAGGCTAAGAATGAGCCAATAAGAATCCAACTTTATAATCAATTGTTGAAAATGGCCCCCACTAATCAACAAAGGTTAATGTCAACATATGACATTCAAGAGGGGAAAATGACCCTTCGTCACTTCAAGCCTAAAGTACAGAAGCCACAGTCAGTTGTTGATTATGTCAAGACCAATCTGGAAGTTCTCTCCAAAGACATCCATCCAATGGACCAGATTGAATTACATAAGCAAACTGGAGAAATGGTATACTCCACCTTGGCAGACAAGGCATTATTAGCTCACAAATTGCAGAATTCGTTGCACAATGCCTCTGCCCAATTAGAGTTGGAAAAGGATTCTTCATTAGCCAAGGATAACAGGATCAAATCCTTGGAAGAAATTATCATTGAGCTGGGACATGATCCCAAGGATGCCAAGGACATAAAGGCATTGATAAAAAAGAAGGAAGAAGACATTGCAGCCCTCAAAAAGCAATTAAAGCTGTTGATTACAATGCATCCACAAACCATAGAGGTTGTGCAACAAAAAGAAGAGGAAGACATAATGGATTTGCTAATGAAAATGAATCAAAGACTAAATGAGACAGAGTGGAAATTGGAGAAGGCATTCAGGAAAAGCAGGCAGTGTCGACATCCCAGCCATCACAAACAGCTCCAACAGCTACAATCGCTCCTCCTACAGTTACAACAGCAGTACCTCCCACTATCCCAACAACAGGTACATCAGCCACAGATACTTCAGTAGCAGAAAGAACAACAACACCAGGTACCAGCATGAGCATAGAAGAGCTAATGAAGGCAATGAAAGAGTTAGAACTCCAAGTGTCAGAGCTAAAAGAGGCCAAAAAGAAATTGGCTAAACTAGAAGTGAGTTATGATAAATCAAAAATGACTGTGGAAAAAGAACAAGAGAGGTAAAAGCATTGGAAAACAAGGTAAAATCCTTATAAAAGGATATTTCTCTTCACAAACCTCTAACGGAAATCAAGAAGATCTTGTGGGCTAATATTGGCAATCCATCACTGATCAATGGAGATCAATAAAAACAATCCATGAACAAATTGACTTAATAGTAAGAGCCCAAGAAGAGATTCAAAAGGCCAGGAATTTACTGGGACATATGCTTGAACAGGCCAACAGGTTAGTACATTTTTTAAATACCCACACTAGTGAAGAACTAGCAGCACTAGATATCAGGGATAGGACAGGCACCATTTTGATAGTTAAAAGAGTGCTGACCATGAGGAATTTCATACAAAAATTGGAGAGAAAGTGCCAAGAGATGCAACTAGAAATAAATGCTTTTACAGAGAGGTTTGCAATTTTCCAAGAAAAGGGTATGCCCAGTTTATTAACCAATGATCATAAACTGATGACACATGCAAACTATGCTCACAAGGAGAATACATATGTTACAAATCAGATCATAGCCTCATCAAGCACTTTAGAAGAAAGAGCACTTCCCTCGGGACAGAGCCTATATGACAGTTTGGAAAATTTGTTTTACATTGAACATGAAATAAAACATATTTTTTCAGCCCAACCTAACTTCTTCAGGGATACAGAAGCAGATGAAACATTAAGGAAATTGCAAAGACACCAATTGCCAGGGGAACAATGGTGGCAAAGCATGTTGAAGATTCTATAAATATGTATTTCATTTCTTTTATTATCTTTATCTTGGCAAAATTCAATGCCCATATCACACGCCATAAATAATAAAAGCAACAGAGGATGGTAATCAAGCTGGAGCAATAGTGTGTTAAAGCAGGATCAGGTACAACCGAAAGGGTTAGGACAGCAATGCGTGATATCAATAGAAGAAAGCTACCAGCCGACTCACTAAGCTTGAAAGTCAATATATCTGACTAACTAAAGCAGCCAACATAGCAGCAATTACTTCTTCATTTATTTCTTCCCTGATTTCAAGATCATTTATTTCTCCTCTTGAGTTGGTAGGATGAGTTATTGTTAGATATTATCTCATTCAGATATTTTGTAAACACTTTTTGTATAAATACCTCCCCAAGTGAAGAATTCAAGGTTGGTTGGTGTTAATTTCTTAGACTGTGTTGTAACTCAGAAGATTTTTTCAATACAGAAGCTGTTGGAATCCATTGTTGGTGCACTCTCTGAACGTGGAATTGATGCTCTGGGCCCTGCTACAGAATCCTTGAGTCATGTTATGGATCAATAACTTTCTCCTCACCTGTACTTTACTGGTTATGTTTTTATATACATCATGCATGTTTCATGATCTTAATAATAGAGAAAAATAATAGCCTAGAATTTGTTTGTTTACACTTTGTCTTCAATCTTTATTATTATTAATGTTTTCTTCAGGATCAACATAAATACGAATTCTTAACTGCTCCTGTCTCCCTGGTTCTTACATATTGATTTAATGCTAAGAAATTCTTAATTTCTTCTTGGTCATAATCATTCACTTTCTTTCTGTCTGCATGTTGAAGGATTCTTAACTGCCCTCCAACCACAGACTCCATCCCATCTAATTTAGCTTATGAATTGTTCCATCACTGATTACCCTGCTTTGTAGTGCTTCCTTTTGTCAAAGAGACCATATCCAGTGGTTCAACCTCCTAGACTCCATTAGCCCAATGGATTGAAGTTTTTTCAAATTTGCAGCCTTGTTCTACAGAACACCACCATCCAAAACTCAACACCAAACCCTTGTACTTCATAACTAGCCTAATATAATCTAAAAACAAAGATAAACCTTAAAGAGAGAGCCCTCTTTGGATGCAGATTGGCTAGAATCTATGTCTAAAAGATTGGTCTGTGGTTACCTCAGACGTATTCCCTCCTTAGAATTTTCTTGGGGAACAACCTGAGTGATAACATCATTGGTGACTCCACTGGGAACTGAATGATTGTTTGTTGCTGATGTCTATTTTTTAAAGCTTCAGTTGGAACCTGAAGTTAGCCAGGTAGCCTTTGAAACTGTTTTTGCTATGCAATTACAGGAGTAAATAAAAGTTGCTTCAGTCTATCTCCAGCCTAGCTTTAGGTTTTGAACAGCGATCTCAAATCCTTGATCAGTTTCCTTCTTCAATAGATCTTTAGGAAATTTCCAGATTCTCATTAAAAAATCTTAGAAACATATTGTTAAAAGTTGTATCATTCGAAATATTCCAAGAAAAAATCAAAAGTTGATTTGGAAGCTGGATCCAAAGAAAAAGGTCTGTTATACCAGATCAAATCTGGACCCAAATCATCCACTGATCTTTGAAAATCCTAATTTGATCCCTAAGAACCTTAGGAGACGAGAGAATCAAGAAAATTCTGCCAATTTAAACCTTAATACACCTCAACAGAACCCTATCCAAACTGAGCTCACTACTGGAAAATCACCAGCCCTATCTTCCATTACTGTTGCTTCACCTAGCTTACCATCAGCACTCCAAAACATCTTTTCTACTCCCTCATTTACACCATATACTTCAATGGTTATCCATGCTCTTCCAACTATTGCACTTATCTCTGCAAACATGGAAAACCGATATGCTCCCCTACAGTTACCTGCAAATCCAGGGGCTATGCCTCAAGATTACGAAAGCAAAATCACCTATTTTTATGGTGCTAGTACGTACACAACCCAACAACATACAAAGAAGATGATGGACTATTTTGAAAATTATGAGATTGATGATGATGATGTCAGAATGAAAATTTTTGTCCAGAGCTTAACTGGAGATGTTAGGACTTGGTTTAGGGCCCTCCCTGCAAACACAATTGCTGATCCACAAGCCCTTTATCAGACTTTCCTAAACAGATGGGAAAAGAGGAAGGATCCCCTACACATATTATCAGAATATGAGAACTTGAAAAGAGGTCCACAAGAAAGTGTCCAAGCTTACTGGGCCAGATTTAATAATGTTTATAATGCTATCTCTCAGAATCTCAGACCTCCACCAAACCTGGCCTTGATTAAATTCCCTGATGGATTTGACTCTGACATGGCTTACCAGCTCAGGGAGAGAGCTCCTCCAAGCTTAGAAGACATGCAGAGTATAGCTATCAGTGTAGAGGCCAATCTGATTTCTAAAAGAAATCAAGCTAGATATGAGAGAAGAACAACTTTTAGGGAAGAACCATCTGCCTTCGAATAGAAATTGGATGCCATCATTAAAGGCATCGACAGACTTGGGGATAGAGTTGAAACAATTGAGAGGAAATCCTCATAGGATGGCCAAACAAGAAACACTACAAGAAATCCAAATTTTAGAAAAAATAAAAACTCTAACACTAGAAACACTGGACCAGACCAAAGTATTAGGCCTCCATTCCAAGAAAACTATGCTGAAGCTTCAACTTCTAGTGAACCCACAGAAGACACACAAATCAATTTAATGGGTCTCACCACTGGACAACAAATTTTCCTGACACAAGAAGACCAAGAGGCCCACACTTTGGGTCAGTTTCAAATTCAATCAGGAGAATCCTTTGATTTTAAGGAAGGGTATGACACGGCTATTTATGAAGTCCATAAACAATATAACTTAAGAAGTAGGAGAATAGATATCTCTAATGAAAACAAGCAGAAAGAAACCAAACACCCTGCCAAAGCCAAAAACAAGAACTCTTCTACATAAATCCCTCCTAAGATAATTCCCAACTCAAACAGTCCAACTATTCAAGATGTTACATATGATCAAGAACATGATAAACAGTCCGCAACTTCCTTTCCTCCCAAAGAAAATGCAAAGGAACCTCCTGAAATTATTTTGAGGTGGATTCAACTCATAACAACACTCTTGATAAAGAAAAAAGAATCAAAAACACAGTAGAAAAAGAGAGCCTTGATGCCCGAAATGCAAAAGTTCAGATAGAAAAACCTTTTAACCTTGAAACCGAAATAGGCAAATTGAAGGTAGCCATTCCATTGTCTGAATTGGCTAAACATGATGTCTATAGACAACAAATCAATAGACCACTACAAATTTCAGAACGCAAAGATGCAGTGAATGTCTAGATGACTAACCAGAATTAATTTTTGGTCTTGAAGTAAATGGAAAATCAATAGATGGAGGTGTTCCTCCTTTTTATGTGAGTCTGAATATTCATGACAAAGTACTTCATAATGCAATGTTTGATTCTGGGGCCTCTAACAATTTGATGCCCAAATCAGTGATGAAAAAATTGGAACTAGACATAACCCGACCATACAAAGACGTATTCTCATTTGATTCTAGCCAAGTTAGATTCCTAGGATTGATTAAAGATCTGTGTGTATCATTGGTACAATACCCTGCCAAGACAATTCTAATGGATGTAGTAGTGGCTGATATCCCACCCAAATATGGAATGTTATTATCTAGATCCTGGGGTGCCAAGCTTCAGGGCTATTTACAGCTTGACATGTCCTATGCCACCATCTTAGTCTTTGGCTAGGCAAAGAGATTATATAGGGAAATTTTGATGAAATATGTGGTCAACAGCCAAGAGAAACCCCAAAATTTTCCCATTTATTCCATGCATTATGATATGGACTCTTTCATCTTATTCAATACTGAAATTTGCCCGCCAACTGATAACAAGGTTTTAATATCAGCACAAGAAAAAGTCATGAATGAAAAATCCAATGTTCATATTCAAGAAATTTTTGTGACCAATGATAATACAAACGCACAGGGGAAACCACATGAAACTAAAAACCCAAATCTACCTATATAGCAAAACTTTGAAACTCCTAATGCTAGCTATAATCAAGAAATCCTATGGTATCTAGAGTTGGATGGATCTGTTAATAAGCTAGGAGTAGGGGCAGGGATTTGGATACATAATATGCAAAATGACCATGTTGAAGGACATGCACACAGGCTGAATTTTAGATGCACAAATAACATGGCTGAATATGAAGCCCTACTGCTAGGACTCAAACTGATCAAAAGCCTAGGGGCATCTAGGTTATCAATTTTTGGAGACTTGGATTTGGTTATTCAACAAATGAGAGGAAACTTTCTCACAAATGACCTCAGGTTAAGGGCTTATAGAGGGGTAGCAATTGAAATACTCAATACCTTCTTAGAAACACAGCTGGCTAAAATTCCAAGGAAACACAACTTACATGCTCACAGCTTGGCAACATTTGACAGTACTTGTAAACTGCCATTTGAGCCTAATCATCATTTTACAGCTGAGATTAAACATAGGCCAAGTGTGCCTGATAATGTAAAAAACTAGCAGGTGTTTGACAATGACATTCAGATAAACAATTTCTTGACCTTAAGAGAAGAATTTTCCAGCACATTTATGGACACAAGCACTGTTTGTGAAGTTCAAGAAATAGACAAAACTGAAACACATATTTCAGCTGAAACAGCAAATCAGATTCTGCATCCAACAATCTTTACCAGCAAACAATTACAAGAGCTGAAAGAAATAAACTTTGATGAAATTACTGAAGGAGACTCTGAAGTGATTGAGTTAAAGGATAATTGCTTACCCACAAGCTTGATTCCTCTAGAAGATATTTTTGACTCTAATGACATTCCAAGGAAGCCCAAAAAGCAGCCATTAAATGCAGAAATTGAGGACTGCAATATAGGCACTGAACAGAATCCTAAAATGATAAAATTGTCTAAAACTTTGCCTCCTGACTAGAAGCTGAAATATATTGAACCGTTCAAAGAATTTCAAGATGTTTTTGCATGGAGCTAAGAAGATCTTAAATCGTATGACACTTCCATCATCCAACATACAATACCCCTAAAAGAAAATAAAAAACCCTTCAAATAAAAGCTTAGAATGGTCAATCGTGTACTCCTTCCTTTAATTGAAAAAGAAGTCAAAAGAATGTATGATGCTGGGATAATTGCACCCATTAGATTCTCTGAATGGATCTCCAATTTGGTGCCAACTAGGAAGAAAACAATAGAAATCAGGTTGTGTGTGGATATGAGAAATCTGAACAAAGTCTCTTTGAAAGACCATTATCCCTTACCCAACATGGACCACATTTTACAAAGGGTAGTGGGAGCCTCTAGAATTTCGCTACTAGATGGATTCTCGGGCTTTAATCAGATCTTAGTTCACCCTAATGATCAAGATAAGACTGCATTTACAACACCTTGGGGAACCTTCAAATATGTGAAAATGACATTCAGACTCAAGAATGCAGGGGCAACCTTCCAACGTGCAATGGACATAGCTTTTGCTAAGGAAATTCATGATTTCCTAGTTATATACCTAGATGATCTCACTGCCTTTTCCAAATTAGATCAAGAACACCTACATCATCTGAGACAAGTGTTTTTAATCTGCAGAAAGTATGGTATATCGTTAAACCCAAAGAAATCATTGTTTGGTCTAGAAGAAGGTAAACTGTTAAGTCACATCATTTCAAAAGATGGCATAAGAATTGATCCAGACAAGATACAAGCCATTCTGCAAGTTCCTCACCCTAGAAATATCAAAGAACTACAAGCTTTCTTGGGAAAAATCAATTTTCTAAGAAGATTCATACCCAACTTGTTTGAACTGATAAGATTGTTGAACAACATGCTAAAGAAAGATTCCAAGGTAAAATGGACAATAGAAGCTAAACAAGCCTTTGAAGAAATCAAAATAGCTTTAACTAAAACACCAGTCCTCACAAGCCCAAGGTTCGACAGAGACTTTATAAATTTTTCCTTTGCCTCAGAACATACTATTGTTGCTATCTTGCTACAGAAAGATGACCAAGGATGTGAAAAGCCCATAGCTTTTTCAGCAAAGCACTTAGAGATGCACCTTTAAAATATCAAATCATGGAAAAACAGGCTTATGCCCTTGTAAAAGCCATTAAGGACTTCAGAGTATATATTTTATATTCTCATGTAATTGCTTATGTGCCAAATACTGTTGTCAAGGATATTCTAACTCAAGAAGGAATTGAGGGAAAAAGAGGCAAATGGATAGCTAACATTTTGGAATATGACATTGAAATTAAACCAACAAAGCTGATAAAAGGACAAGGATTAGCAAAACTTATGACTGAAACTAATTTTCAGGCCCTTGACATCAATGAATTGGATAATGAACAAGAGATGGCGACTCCACAGATCAATCAAGCCTTCTTACAATCACCTTGGTATGCTGACATAATTTATGTATTGTTAAACCTACAGGCTCCTCCAGGGTTATCCAGGACTAAGGAAAAGGTTTCTGAAAATGAAAGCCTCAAAATTTTGTATTGTAGATGATGCTTTGTTTTGGAAGAATCATGAAGGCATCTTACTAAATTGTTTAATAAAGGATGAAACTGACAAAGTATTGAAAGAATTTTTTGCAGGGGAATGCGGTGGACATTTGTATTGGAAATCAACTGCGGATAAAATCTTAAGGGTTGGATTTTATTGGCCCACTCTATTTGCTGATGTAAAAAGGTTTGTGACTGCTTGCTGCAAATGCCAAACCTTTGAAGGCAAGAAGAAACTTCTACCTCTACCCCTCAAGCCAATTTCCATTGAATAACCATTTCAACAATGGGATTTAGACTTCATTGGGGAGATCCACCCTCCATCCTCTGGCCAGCACAAGTGGATCATTACTGCCATTGATTACTTCACTAAGTGGATAGAGGCCATTCCTTGTAGGCAAGCCAATGATTCAGTAATAATAAAATTCTTAGAGACCAACATTCTTTCTAGATTTGGCTGTTCGGAGAATATTATAACGGATAATGCTGCTACCTTTAAATCCAAGAGAATGATCAATTTTTGTCACAAGTACCACATTACCTTAGGCCACTGCATAGCCTATTACCCTCAAGGTAATGGTTTAGCTGAGTCATCCAATAAGAGCTTAATAAATATCATTAAGAAAGTATTGGAGGAAAACAAGAAAAACTCGCATAAGAATCTTATCAATGCACTATGGGCAGATAGATTGACCACAAAGAGATCTATTGGAACAAGCCCCTATGAATTGTTTTATGGCATGGAGACTAGATTTCCTTCATCTTTGGGAATCCCTGTAATAAAATTATTGCAAGAAGTGCAGGCAGAACCCAATGACATTCAGAGAAGAATCAATCAAACTATTCATTTGCAGCAGACTAGAGATGAGGTGTACCAAAGATCTCAGGTTCTACAAGAAAAACTTAAGAAAATATTTGACAAGAGGACAAAGGCAGAGGATTTTTTCATAGGAGACAAAGTACTCAAATGGGATTTCAAAAGGGAAGATAAAGGAAAACATGGGAAGTTTGACTTCCTGTGGAGAGGGCCTCTTATCATCCAAGCTGTGCAAGGAAACAACACTTACTTCTTAAAGAGCTTGGATGGCACAAGAGCAGAAGATGGACCAGTTAATGGTCGAATGCTCAAGCATTATTTTGATCCAGTTTGTTGATATATCAGCAGTCTAATTTGTACATAAAAATGCTTACTTTCTGTAGTTCATTACAGCACTAAGATAGGAGGGAAGATCTAGGGAACTTTAAGAAGAAGTCTAGGAAATGTGCCACCTCCTCTGTTACCTTATTTCTTCAAACAAAAGCTGAAGAGGAAGATTAGAGAGCTCTAAATATAAGAAAAACATTGAGACAAATTATCCCAAAACAGAGCTGCAATTGTTTGAAAGAGCTTATCAAAAATGTATATATGTTGCAGAGGTGCAGTTTTGTTACTTACAACAAAAAGGAAATTTCAGAATACAGCAAAGAGGTGTACACAAGGCAATCTGACCTGTTGTTCTTGACTTTTCATCAAGAAAAGACATCCCCAAGTGGAGCCACTATTAGGTTCCTATACCAATAGGTGTCATTTTTCATGATTGACATTGATAAAGCCTAATATG
Source organism: Pinus taeda (assembly GCA_000404065.3). Taxonomy (NCBI): domain Eukaryota; kingdom Viridiplantae; phylum Streptophyta; class Pinopsida; order Pinales; family Pinaceae; genus Pinus; species Pinus taeda. Next base: position 41,078 of record APFE030377709.1, on the reverse strand, counting down.
TTCAATCCTTTGACTCGTTGCAAAGGCGTTCCATATTCCAAAAAAAAAAATATAAATAAATAAATAATTTAAAATATAATATTATAAATAATTAAATATAATATATATAAATATAAATAAAATATAAATATAAATATAATTATAAATAAATAAATAAAAATAAAAAATAAAAATAAATAAATAAATAAATGAAAAGAGGGTATGCCCTAAAAGAAAGATCAAAGGGAAAAAGAATGAATTGGTCAAAAGAAAAGAAATGAACCCCAAATGAAAAGACCAGGAAAGTGTGCTAATCCAAAATGCCACTACTGTCCCATTTTTGAATAATTTCATTGTGTACAATTAGTTGACTTTTGTCACAATTGATGGATGGCATAACAGCTCAATCTTGGCTAGGTCCACATTTAAATTTACTTGTCTTAGAAATAGAGAATAAAATATGTCCAAACAGTTCAAGCTTGGCAGATAAGTAGTTAGGTAGAGAAGCAAGGGTGCTCAACAGTTAAATCTGAGCCCCTGAAAGAAATAACGGTAGACTTAGATAGGAGGGCAGCTAAAAGAAAAGAAAAGATTAAGGGTTTTCTAGTTCAAATGCACCCAAGAAAGAAAGAAGAAAAAATGCTAGGATCAGTAGGCTGGGTAGGTAGTTTTGATGTTGCAGAAGCAGGTTCATGAATAATCTTGTCTCTCAAAGATGATTCATCTCATCACCATCATAAACACCAAGGCAACTATGTGGTGACAAATCAAATGATTCATGTCTAACTTCCCCTCATTCCCCTCCCAACAATCACTAACTAACCTCCCCCCAGGATATTGGGATCTGCTCAATATTCCTAGACCACTCCATTTCAAGTGAAGGTTTGAAGCAAAATGACATTGTTTGCATGGGCTAAGAAGACACATCTCTTGAGTAAAACATTTGTCTTCTCCCAAGCCTAAGCTATCAAACTTTACTGCTCAAAAAACCCTCCTATTTCCCTAAGCCTAAGTTCTTAACCCTATAACTTAGGGCTTCTTCTCAAAACCCATATTAATTCCTAACATATATTATATAAACTCCTAACTTGAACCCCTTCCTGTATTATGTAAATACATAAAAACCCTAAAATTCTTAATATCCTGACCCTCGGCTAGACTATAGCCATATGCTAAATTTTCTGTATGGAAGTAAAGGTTTACCACCAAAATCTTGTAATAACCCTTTGCATGCGCAACCATTGGGATTTGTTTTAATCTCTGATTAAACAAATAACCAAAGCCGCAAACCCCTATCAACAAATAAACCCAAACTATTGAAAAACATTGAAATAATGGTCAACCCTACCTCATAGCCCTCTGTCGTGTCCTTTAAGCGTCAACAGTTGGATCTAATCCCGCAGATCGGACGGCCCACGGCAATATCTGAACCCCTCCGATGGCCGATGATTAGCACTCGATGAAAAGCGGTATTCCCATCATACTGTGGGATGCATGGCACCCGCCCGGTGTCATCGCATCCCCTCCGCCCGAAACAGCTTTTGTCCAAAAGCGGTGCGGGGAATACCATTTATCGCCCCCGGTGCCCCCCTTGATGATGTCATCTGATGACGTCACCTCCACATCATCTGCCACCTCACCTCCATGTCATCTGCCACATCATCTGCCACGTCATCCTCTGTACCCTGCTACATGACAAATATTACATCATGCTGACATCACTCAAAAAAAGTGCCAAAAGCCTGCGAAGCCGAAATTTTGTTAAAAAACCCATGAAAGTGTTGTTTTCCTTCATTTCTATTTGTTGTTTTTATGGAGCCTGTGCATGCAAATTACAATGAACTTGCCACCAAAACTTCAGTCTGTCACCCCGACCACCATAATCTGGTATCCTACTTTGCAAATCATCGTCCTACCAGCCAATTACTCTCGGGTGCGTCACAAAAACATAGGTATTTACTCAATTATCTCCAAACCCTGTGTATTTCCGTTTTTTCTCTGAAATACATCCGTAGAACCAAAAATCGAACAAATTCAGTAGATACCTCTTGAAAAATATACCCCAACTACCCTTGTTTTGTAAAGTTTTCGCAAAAACCTGACTTCTACAGCAAAAAACACAGTGAGGAAACATGGAAACTCCTGCGCCCGTGGCCCTCAATGTTGCGCCCCTCAATGCTCCACACAAAGAACTGGAATGGATACCTTTAGCTGACAGGGATTTCTAGATTAATGACTTAATTGGTCAAAAGCCTCACCTCCAAGCTTTTTGTGAAATTAGGAATAGCTACCGCACCAAAGCCAATGTCTATGGAATTTGGGAGTCCAGTATGCCCATATAATACCTCCCTTCAATGAATGTATTCCCTGACCCCATTCACCAATGCCATGCCAATTATGAGCCTACTCAAAGGGCAGTGATGGACCCTTCTAGAAATATCCTCTTTCATATCACCCCTGATTCCATAAATGAAATACTACACTTCAAGCCAACTCAACCTCTGACTCCTCTTTCCATGGGATTTTTGCTTGACCAAGGAGCCAAATTGCCCAGTTCAGAGATAACCAGATTAACTCAATTGTTCATGAGACCAGATTGCCAGCACTGAGGCCCACCTCCTTATCTAGATACTTGGTTCATTGAAGCAGGAAAATTCATTATAGACATGATATCCTACATCTTGGGATTCAAAACTAGTGAGTATGTTGATGAGACTACCTTGGTTCTGTTGTCTATGTTTACTCCAGGAAAGCCCCCTCCTGTCAAGTATGATTATGCCACCTTCATAGCTGATAAGATCGATGAACAATTCATGTGCTTGGACAGAGAAAGAGTTTTTAAATATACATCATACATATATCATTTGTTGTTGTACAATCAACCAAATAGTTTTCAAATCCCCATTAGAAAACTGGATTCCAAAGGAGAAAAAAGGTCTGTGATATTTTGGACCTCAGTGTTTCACCATATTTCTGACTCTCCTTACAACTACTATGAATTCATTGATTTTTTCATACATCCAGCCTCTTCCTTACTAATGACAACTCCTCCTGCTAGACTCTCTAGTGAAATACAGAAAATTTTACAGCTCTCCAAAAGCTACAGTATAGGTGACTGGTACTTATACCAAAATCACACTGAATTCAGAATTTATGGCTGTGAACTATGCCCCTACAAGCTACCCAAATTTGTGCCTATGAGATTGTTTGCCTTAGAGTATTTCAGGCAATTTATCCATGCAGACATAACCCACTTCTGCAAGGCTAAGAAAAAGGCACAACTCAAAATAAGAAATCAATTGGGCCCATTTGTCTTCAAAAAAAGGGAATCCTGGCAAGAGGTTGATAAGATTTTAGGGGAGCGACTTAAGCTGAAACAAAGTTTGTATTGGGCACCATATGACCCCGGTCATTTTATAAGTATAGAAGTCAAAAACAACTTAGCGCCATATGTTCATCACAAGATCCCTAAGATTCAATAGTATGCTAATCAACAAGAATGGATAGAAGGCACATTAGTTGAAGAAATTACTGAGGAAGAGAAATTGGAAAAAGCCATGAAAGAGCTTGAAAAAACACTTGACCTGGACTCTTTTGGACAGGTATCTTTCAAGCTGCCTTAGCATACAGGAGGTGATACATCCTTTGCTGAGACTTCTCAGCAGTCCGCACAAAAAGCCAGCGCAGGGTCAGGAAAGGGCAAGGAGGTAATAGACCAAGAGCAGGAGACAATGACAAAATAGCCAGCTATATCAAAGGAACAAGGCCAAGGGCAAGGTCCTTCAACATAGACAAAGGCACCTGAAATCCCTGCACTACAAACTCCTCTAAATGAGGAAAGAGGCAAGAAAAGGGACAGGCAAGAATACACACCCATCAGTGGACCAGTAGAACAGCCGGGGGAAAAGAAGCAAATGTTAAATCCTTACTCTGAAGAGGAACTCTTGGAAGAAACAACAGGCAGCTTGAGGGGTGAGGGAATGACTGAGTAGCAAACTTCTCCAATAGTGGGCACATCAACTTGCTCATATCAGCAAGAACTAGAGAGGCACCATAGTGTGGAAGTTTCATTCACAAAGCCTCAAAGCAAGCAACAGAGCAAGCAAGGTTCGGATATTAAGATAACATTCACTGAGATAAAGGCTAAGAATGAGCCAATAAGAATCCAACTTTATAATCAATTGCTGAAAATGCCCCCCACTAATCAACAAAGGTTAATGTCAGCATATGACATTCAAGAGGGAAAAATGACCCTTAGTCACTTCAAGCCTAAAGTACAACAACCACATTTAGATGCTGATTATATCAGGACCAATCTGGAAGTTCTCTCCAAAGACATCCATCCAATGGACCAGATTGAATTACATAAGAAAACCAGAGAAATGGTATCCTCCACCTTGGAAGACAAGGCATTATTAGCTCACAAATTGCAGAATTCATTGCACAACACCTCTACCCAATTAAAGTTGGAAAAGGCCTCTTCATTAGCCAAGGATAATAGGATCAAATCCTTGGAAGAAATTATCATTGAGCTGGGACATGATCCCAAGGATGCCAAGGGCATAAAGGCATTGATAAAAAAGAAAGAAGAAGACATTGCAGCCCTCAAAAAGCAATTAACGCTGCCGATTACAATGCATCCACAAACCACAGAGGTTATGCAGAAAAGAAGAGGAAGACATAATGGATTTGCTAATGAAAATGAATCAAAGACTAAATGAGACAGAGCAATAATTGGAGAAGGCATTACAGGAAAAGCAGGGAGTGTCGACCTCCTAACCATCAAAAACAACTCCAACAGCTACAACTACTCCTCATATAGTTACAACAGCAGTACCTCCCACTGTCCTAGCAACAGGTACATCAGCCACAGATACTTCAACAGCAGCAACAACAATAGCACCAGGTACCAGCATGAGCATAGAAGAGCTAATGAAGGCAATGAAAGAGTTAGAACTCCAAGTGTCAGAGCTAAAAGAGGCCAAAGAGAAATTGGCTAAACTAGAAGTGAGTTATGATAAATCAAAAATGACTGTGGCAAAAAGAACAAGAGAGGTAAAAGCATTGGAAAACAAGGTAAAATCCTTAGAAAATGATCTTTCTCTTCACAAACCTCTAACAGAAATCAAGAATATGTTGTGGGCTAATATTCGGCAATCCATCACTGATCAATGGAGATCAATACAAACAATCCATGAACAAATTGACTTAATAGTAAGAGCCCAAGAAGAGATTCAAAAAGCTAGGAATTTACTGGGACATGTGCCTGAACAAGCCAATAGGTTAGTACATTTTTTAAATAACCACACCAGTGAAGAACTAGCAGCATTGGATATCAGGGATAGGATAGGCACCATTTTGATAGTTAAAAGAGTGCTGACCATGAGGAATTTCATACAAAATCTAGAGAGAAAGTGCCAAGAGATGCGACTAGAAATAAATGCTTTTACAGAGAGGTTTGCAATTTTGCAAGAAAAGGGTCTACCCAGTTTATTAACCAATGATCGTAAACTGATGACACATGCAAACTATGCTCACAAGGTGAATACATATGTTACAAATCAGATCACAGCCTCATCAAGCACTTTAGAATAAAGAGCACTTCCCTCAGCACAGAGCTTGTATGACAGTTTGGAAAATTTGTTTTACATTGAACATGAAATAAAACATCTTTTTTCATCCCAGCCCAATTTCTTCAGGTATACAGAAGCGGATGAAACATTAAGGAAATTGAAAAGACACCAATTTCCAAGGGAACAATGGTGGCAAAGCATGTTGGAGATTCTATAAATATGTATTTCATTTCTTTTATTATCTTTATCTTGGAAAAATTCAATGCCCATGTCACACGCCATAAAGAAGAAAAACAACAGAGGACAAGAATGAAGCTAGAGCAACAACGCGTTAAAGCAGGATTAGGTACAGCTAAAAGGGCCAGGACAACAGCTTGGGATATCAATAGAAGGCAGCTACCAGCTGACTCACTGAGCTTGAAAGTCAACATATCTGACCAACTAAAGCAGCTAGCACAGTAGCAATTACTTCTTCATTTATTGCTTCCCTGCTTTCAAGATCATTTATTTCTCCTCTTGAGTTGGTAGGATGAGTTATTGTTAAATATTATCTCATTCAGATATTTTGTAAACACTTTTTGTATAAATACCTCCCCAAGTGAAGAATTCGGGGTTGGTTGGTGATAATTTCTTAGACTGTGCTATAACTCAAAAGATTTTTTCAATACATAAGCTGTTGGAATTCATTGTTGGTGCACTATCTGAATGTGGAATTGATGCTCTAGGCCCTGCTACAAAATTCTTGAGTCATGTTATAGATCAATAAGTTTCTCCTCACCTGTACTTTACTGTTTATGTGTTTATATACATCATACATGTTTCATGATCTTAATAATAGAGAAAAAGAATAGCCCAGAATTTGTTTGTTTACACTCTATCTTCAATCTTTATTATTATTAATGTTTTCTTCAGGATCAGCATAAATAGGAATTCTTAACTGCTCCTGTTTCCCTGGTTCTTACATATTGATTTACTGCTAAGAAATTCTTAATTGCTTCTTGGCCATAATCATTCACTTTCTTTCTATCTGCATGTTGAAGGATTCTTAACTGTCCTCCAACCACAGACTCCATCCCATCTAATTCAGCGTATGAATTGTTCCATCACTGATTACCTTGCTTTGTAGTGCCTCCTTCTATCAAAGAGACCATATCCAGTGGTTCAACCTCCTAGACTCCATTAGCCCAATGGATTGAAGTTTTTTCAAATTTACAGCCTTGTTCTACAGAACACCACCATCCAAAACTCAACACCAAACCCTTGTACTTCATAACTAGCCTAATATAATCTAAAAACAAAACTAAACTTTAAAGAGAGAACCCTCTCTAGATGCAAATTAGCTAGAATCTGTGTCTAAAAGATTGGTCTGTGGTTACCTCGGCCATATTCCCTCCTTAGAATTTTCCTAGGGAACAACCTGAGTGATAACACCCTCCAAGCCTCCTATTTCCTTGTGCAGTTTCCTTGGGGTCTAGTGCTGCCACCTGTGTGAATTGGCCTCTTCACACACTCACTAACCTCTAACCTAACTGCACAAACCTGAAGGATATAAATCCTCATCATGGATGAGCTTCCTTTTTAGGAAAAATATTCATCCAACTGATAGTACACTATCCCTTCTATGATCTCAACTGGGTCTCTGTCTGAATTGCCATGCATCAGTTATCCATGAGAGAATACTCAGTTATCTGAAAATAACAGTTGTCACATGCATGCAAGCATCAAAAAATTGTATCTCATTAATTTAACAACTTGTTAAATTAATCTAACTAAACTTGACTAAGTTAAACTAAGTCAACTGCTCTTTTCATTATAGAACTGAACCTTATCTTATTTAATCAAGGGATAAATTCCTAAATCAAGAGAGAAAATAATTGCATGATCTCACAAAGACTTCAAGTTTAATTTTCCATAACTAATTAACTCATGGAGATTAATTAATTAATATTTTAAACTGCTGGTAAAACCAAATTCGTTTTTACTTCCTATAGTTAGACTAGGAACTACTAAAAATAGGAAGGGACCCAGAAATGCTATTTTTAGAAGATTTTATTTTTAGCAGTTTCACCTCTCACTCAAGGTGGCCAAAATGCTCAGTGGCCAAACTATTATTTTTAGAAGTGCTATTTTTAGCAGTTCTATTTTTAGCACATTCTAAATTTACATTTCTTGTTGCACACTTTTCAACACTCCCTCTCAACAAGAAAGGCTTCCTCTCGAACTCGATCCTGTAACTCTAGAATGTTCTACATGCAACACATCCACCAGGTCTGCTTGCTCCAACAACTCTTGGAACAAAAACACTCCCAACTAACCTCTCTGTTGGGCTAGAAACATACTCTGATGATGAAGTTATACTTGCTACTGACAAGTGCTCCCTCTCTGACCTCTGCACTACTGCAACATCTCCATGCATCTCGCACCGTTGCACCCTTCTCTGTGCTACCCTGCACTGTGCAACACACTTGTGCCTCTCGCATTGCTGCAGCCCTGCATGCTCTGCATTGTCTTGGGATTCCCTACACTATCGCTCTCTCTGTCACTCCATCCGCATCTATCTCTATCCAATCAGTTAGTTCCTGCTACTCCACATTAGGGTTCCCGTAGCAAGGTCTCATCCAAGAGGCTGGGTACCTCAAGGATCCTGCCCCTCATCCATGGGACGATCACTCCACATCGCCCCACCTCCTACCTAGAGGTATGCCTGCATGTGATCCCTCTGCCCACCTGGCTCAAAGTTTCCCCCTTTTGGAGGGCTCTGCATGAGTAGATGTCTCTACTTGATCTCCTCTCAGCTTCCCTTGTTGTGGCTGCTCCACAAACTCCTGAAGCTGCTGCACCAATCGTGGCTCTTCCACAATTGTCTGAGACTTCTTCTGGCACTACATGTTGAGAGGTAACATACTCTCCCTCTCAACAACCAAGTCTCTAACCTTTGTCTTGCTCCTCAAGGCTTTGCATGCATCTTGTACCTCAAGTGCATACAAGTTCTTGGTTAGCACACCAATCTATTTCTACTTTCTTGCCATCATGAAATTTTATAGAAAAATAGTTGATTTTAAATCAACAATATCTCCCTCATCCGAACTCCAATTCAGCCATTTTTTTTTGGGTATTTTTCTGCAAGGAATCCAAATCTTCTATTTATTTCTGAAAATTTTGTACATAAATTTTAGATCTGCTCTGTAAACTCTCGGCCCAAAACTCAAAACTTTGAAATCTCCTCTCAGTATATTGTTCTCTCCTTGATCAACTGTGCTGTGATACCATGTAGAAATTTTGTAGAATTTTTCCCATAAATCAGCTAGCTTTGATATCATGTAGAAATTTTTCTACAAATCAACTAGCTCTAATACCATGTAGAAATTTCTCCCCTGTAGATCAACCTGGTAATGCAATGTACTAAAGCAAAACACTTGATCTACTTCTACAAACAATTTAGCAAAAGCTTAATCAACCATGAGCAACATCAATAAGAACACATATAACTGATAAGAAGGAATCAATCACACATAACACAGAAGAATTTACTTGGGGAAAGCACCTGCCTAAAACCCCATCTCTGTATTATCATACAAGTGGAAATATAGTCCAGATTACACAAAGTCTTAGCTCGGAAGCTATCCAGCTCTCAGTACAATCCATCTACTACTCATAGACAATCAAAGGCTTCTCACAAACCTTCTGCTCTGCCCTCCAAGCCTCCTATTTCCTTGTGCAGTTTCCTTAGGGTCCAGTGTTGCCACTTGTGTGACTTGGCCTCTTCACACACTGACTGACCTCTAATCTAACTGCACAAACCTAAAGGAGATAAATCCTCATCATAGATGAGCTTCCTTTATAGGAAAAATATTCATCCAACTGATAGTACACTGTCCCTTCTCTGATCTCAACTGGGTTTTTGTCTAAACTGCCATGCATCAGTTATCCATGAGAGAATACTCAGTTATTTGAAAATAACAGTTGTCACATGCATGTAAGCATCAACAAATTGTATCTCATTAATTTAACAACTTGTTAAATTAATATAACTAAACTTGACTAAGTTAAACTAAGTCAATTGATTTTCTCATTGTAGAACTGAATCTTATCTCCTTTAATCAAGGGATAAATTCCTAAATCAAGAGAGAAAATAATTGCATGATCTCACAAAGACTTCAAGTTTAATTTTCCATAACTAATTAACTCATGGAGATTAATTAATTAATATTTTGAACTGCTGGTAAGACCAAATTCGTTTTTACTTCCTATAGTTAGACTAGGGACTACTAAAAATAGGAAGGGACCTAGAAATGCTATTTTTAGAATATTCTATTTTTAGCAGTTTCACCTCTTACCCAAGGTGGCCAAAATGCTCATTGGTCAAACTGCTATTTTAGAAGTGCTATTTTTAGGAGTTCCATTTTTAGCACATTCTAAATTTACATTTCTTGTTGCACACTTGTCAACAATTTCTTGGTAAATAAGGTGTGGTCTTGGATGTGCAGTGCTATTGTTGTGTATATGTTGTGCATATTTTATATTCAGTGATTATACCTATGGTGTTGTGTGCATATTTCATATGCAATGCTGGGTATAGATTGTGTTGATATACATGTCGGATATGTGGTGTTGTGTACATATTGTATTATGTGCATGATGAATATGAAGTGTTATGTGCATATGGTGTTATGCGCATCTTGGATATGCAGTGTTGTGTATATACGATGCTATGTACATGTTGTATATGAAGTGCCATGTACATGTTATATATGTTGTGTTATGTACATATGGTGTTATGTTCATGTTGTACAAGTGGTACTATGTACATATGGTGTTGTGTGCATGATTTTACATGTGGTGTTGTGTTATACTTGTGGTGATGTGTGTAGGGAGTGTTGTGTACATGTCATGCATGTGATGTTGTGTACATGTGGTGGTGTGTACATGTCATGTATGTGGTATTGTGTACATGTATCGTGTACACGTTGAACAGGTGGTGCGGTGTACATGTGGAGTTGTGTACATGTTGTGTAGGTGGTGTCGTGTACATGTGATGTTGTGCACATGTTGTGTAAATGGTGTTGTGTACAGGTGGTATTATGTACATGTTGTACATATGGTATTGATGTACATGTGGTATTGTGTGTGTGTGTGTCGTACATGTTGTGTTGCGGGCATACAGTACTATGTATGTGCATTGTGTAGTCGTGGTATTGTGACATATGTATTCATTGTGTTGTACTCTATGTACATATTTTTGTTCTGTTGTACATTGGATGTAGGTGTATGTATTGTGTTATGGTGTACACTAGATGTAGGTGTATTTATTGTGTTGTGTTATACACTGGATGTAAGTGTATGTGTGGTATGTCAGATGTAGGTGCATGTATTGCATGGTGTTGTATGTCGTGTGTGGTTGTATGTGTGTGATGCACACACTATGTATGTGCACATGGTTGAGGAGAAGGCACTGGGTCTTTTTCGGGTGTGGCAACTGATCTGGTGTGTGTACGAAATAAGGACAAAGGTAGAAGCTAAGCAATGATTAAATGATATGTATCATTATTTTATTTCGGTTTTATTATGCATGTGATTTATGATTATGGTTTATGATGGTTACATGTGATTTATGATTTTGATCTATGATGGTTGTGTTTTGAGCTAACCTAATGTGATATGTTTATACATGATGATTTGGTCAAAGATGCTAGTTTGACTTGATTGTGATAGGAAGTAAATAGAATTGCAAGTATACCTTATTGATGGGCCACCAATGAGGTAAGATTTGAAGTTATTTTTGTTTATTTTAAATCTAATGGCAGTTATGTGCTTAGTACAGAAAGCACGGAAATTCTCAGGTTGGGTGATCGAAACTGACTGCAAGAATTAGCAACATCATTGAAAGGAATTTGAAAAAGAAGTAGTATGTTGGTAAAGCACTTCAAGAGCATGGCCATTGTGGGACACTAGTACCCAATATTGTTCATTGATTGTCATGAGCATGCTATGATAGGTATGATGGTTTTTAGGCAGGTATATGCCTTGGTTTTTTGAGATTATGATGTGAGGAAGACTTGCCAAGGGATGGATCACCCAGGATAGGGGATGTCGGGGAACTTAGAAGGTGAGTGACTACACGAAAGGGGTGACTAGAGTTCCCGAGGGACTATGTAGCAGAGAAGGGAAGGTCTGGGATGGATTTTTTTTTGTCATTAGCATTACTAGATGGAATCAAATGCACATTGGGAGTGTCCCCTAAAACAATGAGTCGGTAACTTTTCACTGAGAGGACAAGTGGCGCAGGATTATATCGCTAGACATTGGATGCAGATTTGGCCTTGCAATGGATTTTGGACTTCCTAGGAAGGAGGTGAATCTTGGTATTACTTTGAGGGTGGAGGTGCGAGCCTCTGGATTCCATTGTTGTGGATGCAAGCATCGTATCATTTTATTGTTGGTTTATAAAATATGTATATGTGGTTATTTTAAATACCGTAATGAGTTGTGTTATAAAGCTCCAATAAACTGTATGTTTGTTATGTTTTAGCAGATGGTCATTGTAAATACTGCAACGAGCTAAGTTATAAGGCTCCACAAGTAGTATTTTTGCTTTTCAGTGGTTTTTCTTAGGTCTTGGTGTGGTTTAACACCAAGGATGGTGTTTCCTAAGGGGGAGGAGTCTGTAACAAACCCTGGTTAAAATTTCATGTAATAAAATTTAATAAAGGAAAAATAAGACCATGGTCAAGGGACACTTATTCCAAGTTGAATGTTGGGAAATACATCCTATTTTGGGTGTTCGTTGGTTTATTATGGATAAAGGAAAATGGCAAAGGCAATGACTGAAGAATTAAAAATGAAAAAAGTTATTTTGGCACATTTATTTATGAAAATAAATGAAAATAGGAGAAAAGGAAGGTGAAAGGTCACAGATTGCATGTGAGGAGGAAATTGAAGGAAAATAATGGAAAATGAAGAAAATAGAGGCATCATTGATAAAAAGGCTTTTGAGGATTAGTTGGGAAACTTTTGTTCAGTTCAATTTTGGAGCTCTCTCATTATGCTCTCTCTCACTCTTGGGCACTTAGAGTTTTCTTAGAGCATTCTAGCTTTGTAGCAAGGAAAGGAAAAGCAAGCAAATGAAAGACAAGGAAAATAAAGGAAAGCAAAGATCAAGCAAGGAGGTGTAGGATCAAGCATCTTCAGCAAGAATTCTTACAGGTAACATATTGCATGTGTGATTTCCTAGCAAGTTTTAACATGCATGCCTTTGCATGTTGGTATCTAGTTGTCTTTTTGTCAGTGGCATGGTTTTGTCGAGTTGTGGCAGTGGTTTTCGGCCTTGCCTTGCCTTTTTCCAGATAGTTGTGGTGTGATGGGATTTTTTTCTTGGTTTTGAGCTTTGGAATTGACAGATGATTTTGGAATCCAGGGCAAAAGTGGTCTCAGGAAAATTCCCAAAGGCCTAGGAATCCCTTGATCAGTTTTGGTGAGATACAAGGTAAGCCTGAGGGTGGATTCTCAATTTAGGGCCTATTGATCTGGTGTGTATTGCGGTAAATCCTGAGGACAAGGAGATGGAAAATTCCTCAAGGATAGTGATGGAGTCTGGAGGCATTCCAAGCTTGGTTTGGTTTTGTGATTTTGGTGTCGATTTTTGTGAGATCACGGTTTGGTGAGGGTGGAGGTGGTTTAACCTCTGGATTCCCTTAGTTGTTTTTGGATTGGTTTATCCATGAGATCCCATATTCATGGTTGGAATATGACACAGGGGTGACTGGCTGAAATAAATATTTGGTTCAGCCATGTCTATGGTCGAGTGGTACGTGGAAGTCCTAAACCTGGTCGGATCTTGCCTATGTTTAATAAAAGATAAGCTATCTTGCTTTTGTACTTGTTATTATGTGGCCTTAATGGTTGTTATCTCATTGTTATTTACATGGTTTAACATTGGTTAAAAGCATGCTTAAATGGCTAGTTACAGTGATGGTTATTTCATGTATTTACTTGTAACTGAAAGGATAATGGACACAAGACCTAATTGATGTCAAAATAGTAATGGGAGAGGGTGGTGATCCTTCTTTTTAGTCTCATATGAGTTATCAATAACTTATGTTCTATCTTGTATTCATTTCCTATAGATTGCATTGATGCCAAGTGTTTGACAAAATTTCAATCCCAGTTGGGAATGGTCAGGCCTAGTCCTAGAGCCAACTTTGTCTTGCAAGTCATGTTGTCATGTAAATTATGAATTCTGAAAGCTACATGGGTTTATGGGAAGTGACCTAGATTCTAGGCTTGAAAAGTGGCACAAATATGAAGTTGCAGGCACAATTCTGAGGAGAAAAGTCTCTAGACGCATGCATGTCTTGTTGTGCGAGTGTCTTGAGCCTCTTAGACGCACCCTTTTCCATATCAAGGGAGTTTCCATGGTTTTAATGGTCTAAAAATTAGTGGGACCCAGGGATTGGTCATGGGGATGACTGGGAAAGCTTCTAGGAGTCATGTAGCAAGTATAGAAGGTCTATGTTGTGGGTTTTCATTGATTCCACTTTCTTAACTGACACATAGAGAGTCAAATCATATCATAGTAACTTCTTGTCACATTTTTACTTCAGTTGGATGGTTACTTGAATAGATGTGGGGGGAGGTCATTACAACAACAACAACATGTTGTCTTCAAAACATCAGCATTCAAATCACAGAAAATAAAAAAGACAATCAAGAAAGGAACAACTATAGAAAACGAAAACGAGATTAATATAAGTATTACTTAATTGATTCCAAAAAATCATCACACTAGCAATTAAATATTTCAAAATAGTTCTGGAGTCATTGTATATTAATCCAACCTTTACTTCCAATCCTCTCTCTCATGTTGCAGCTTATAGCCTCGCTGGTATGTGCGCTCCCATCTCTACTACTACAAGTACCCCTCCCTTACAACAACATTGTTCTCGTTTTAAATAATGGAAGCTCATTCATCATTTATTTTAATAACCACAGTTCCAAAAATTAGTAAAAGGATCTCATTTGTAAGCATGGCAGTGTTTAATCTAAGTTACATTTGCATTGTCAAAATCGGAAACTCCTATTTCCAACTCCATAGAAAATTAAATGCTGCCTGACATGCAAGGGAAATAACTTTAGCCCTCTGAGTGACAACACGCAAATCGAGATAGCAGCCTGCAGAGAGAGGGCTAAAGCTATTTCCCTTGCATGTCAGGCAGCATTTAATTTTCTATGGAGTTGGAAATAGGAGTTTCCGTCAAAATCTTCCTTTCTAAAGGAATATTAAGAGTTACAAATCCCTGAGATGTCATCACGGTCTCGTGCTTGATTTTCCATAATTTTGCGTTAATGTTGACCAACTAATATACTAATACTTACTACGTATCTACCATTAAATGCCTATAGATCATGAAAACCATCAACGCCATTAACTAATGATTATTATAAATAATGGTTATAGAATACTCGATTTTATAGTTGTTATTAAACCAACAAATACAATTAATAGAAAAGACAACACCAAATCATATTGAAATTCGTATTGTTCAAACCCAATAAAAACTATATTTAGGTCAAACCCCTGAAGTCAAGGCAATAATATTTAGGTCGTTGGGCCTTATTTTTCAATCATTTCACCTCAGATTTTTGTCTACCTTTTATCCCATGCTTGACCAAGTGTACCATATGACCTCAGATTTTAAGTATGAAATTTGTGCATTTGAGCTCACACTTTACAGCTGGCCTCAAATTTTTACGCCTAATATTTTCGTCTAGATGACACCTGTGCACCATCGCGCGGAGTTTTAGGTTTAAAATTGGAATTTCCTGAGGAATTTGAATTCTTTTAAGTAATAGATTCGTCGGCTAATTTGTAGCGCATTTTCCCATCGACTTAGTGGGACACCAACGAGGGGAAATAATTAATGAATATGTGAAATAAAATAAGAAATAATTTAATTTGAAGTTCAGCTGGATGAATGTTAAGCGGTGATAGTAATGATTATTTAAGGTCGAACATTTATATGGTTTGTTGGCTTTTAAAAAGGTAATATCGGATTTTTTTGAAGGTGAGTTTAATGAAAAAAATTTAACATTTTATTTTTATGTTTAAAAAGAAGAGAGAAAAGAGTTCCATGCGATGATTTCACTCGAGAAAGAAAAATAGCACATGAAATTTTACTTTCTATTGACAAAGTAACCATAAATCTTATCATGTATCTATTTTTCTCTTTTAATTGAATAATCATGGAGCACTTGTTTTGGCACCAACATAGATCCGAATTAACTTTAGATTTATTAACCATAAAATGGGATTAAAGAAAACAAAATGCAAACTTCTCAATGTTTGAAAGATCTAAAGTTGAGATATTCTTTTATTATTGTGCATTTTTTCATACTTTTTTCTCTTTTAATTTCTTTCTTCATTTTTTGTTGTGGTAGTGTTTTATCCAATTTTACATTAGCGATATTTATTTTTGTTTATTAGTGTTATGTTATGTTATATAACTCACTCATATTCAGTGGTAGAGTGCACTTGACTTCTCTCGATGCAACCAAAGACCTTTGTCATGAAGGTAATGTTTTAGAAGAAGCTTGTGTTTAAGGCAATATTAGTACAAAGTTGCTAGGGTTCCACTCAAATTTTGTAGTCAACTCCTTTTTTTATGTATTTTCCCTTGGAATTTTTCTTATCAGGGAACAATTTTCTTTGGGTCATAATGTTCATTGAGACCTAGCATTTCATCAATTATAAATTAATTTTAAATAACAATTATTATTATACAAATACAAAAACATGTAATAAGATTCTTAAGCATGGAAATACACCCCCACTTTACCATGTTTGCAAATAGGCTTTGTTACAATACCATAGATTATCAATAGCATATGTCCCAAAAAACCATGACACATGTTAATGTGGCATTTTATTTAATTAATTTATTTAGTTGAAAGGAAAAAAAGAAACATAGCCATTTTGGAGGTAAATCTCAACTTTTTATTTGTGCATACTACTAATAATATTCTACATTATTCTATGGAGTTTAAATCCCTACAATCCACCTAATATTTTTTTATAATTCTGAAAGCTCTACTAAAAAATATAAACGTCTATTAACATAATTATTAATAATTTTCAGTTTATTTAATAATTTATTTTAAATAACTAATTTACTTAATTTGATTTACAAAGTAACAGTTTGACCTATTATATTATTGTATGGTTTTCTTTTCTAGTCATCAAAGTGATATAAAAACTTTAGATAATAACCATGATTACATCATAAATTAAAATTTGAAAAATATAAATAACATTTCTCCTTTAATGTTTCAATTTGCGGTGGGATCCTCAAGAAATTTTTTCTTTTATTTTTCCACAAGCTGGAAATGCTTAGATTTGCTTAAGGGCTATGGGACACATTAATAAGTATCACATTTATATAGTTCAATGGTTGTTTTTGTATGTACCAACAACATATAAAAATCACACATTGACATTATTGATATAATCAATCATTTCATTAAACGTTCACAAAACAAGGTTGGCATAGCATTGACCAATGCAATTTATAATATTTAACGTTGCAAAAATAATTATTTCAATATGGATAATTGCCTAGTATATTTTATGTTATTATTGCTAGATATTGTTGCTATATTCATGCATGATATTTTTTTTGATAAGTAATAGATGAACCTTCTATTAATCAAAGTAAATTACTTCCCCAGACAGTAGGGGCGGCAAGGAAGTTTACAGGACCGAAACAACCAGGCCAAAGAAACCCCCAAAATGACTCAACAACAACAAAAAGGAGAGTCCATTGAGAAAACGAGTACGAGACCCATGCGCAACAAACTGACAACCCAAACCAACGTTCAGCAAGCAACTAGCTTGATCAATTCATGCATGATTTTTAAATAGGTGTACTGATTTTTTTATTTTTAAATCATTTAAAATCAAAATCTTTACAAATATTTGATACTTTTGTAAATAATATATTTTCCATCAACTACTTTTCATCATAATTTAAGTATTTGTATAAGAAAAAAGAGAGGCATAAGAGGTAAATAAAAAGATGTTGTTGAGTCTCGATCATAAGACCTGTGGACAAAAGTAATAGCATGAATCATGAGCACAAGCATCATCATCATAAAAGGAAACAAATCAGAAGCTCTATGTCCATGGATAATTGACACAGTACTAGAATTGTGAGATTTGTAGAGGGACCAGCTAGCTTCGACAAGAGGACCAACTCAGCCATGGATTACGATGTCATAGTGGGGAAGAAAAAATGAAGGACAAGCCATCAAGATATTCTTGTTTACTCATATGTTTTTATGAAAAAATATAATTGTTTTCTATAATTTATTATTTTATTATATTACGTAAAAATTGGAAGGAAAAATGTTTGTAATGTAAGTTTTAACCACGTACAAAAATTACCTACATATGAATTCTAAAAATAGAAAATAAACAATGGTGAGACCATAACACATAAAACAATTATACACAGAGATTTTCCCATGGATCCCAAAATTGGGACTACCGAATTGATTTTTCACTATGTTCCTTTCAATGTTACAATACATATATATACATGTTGAAGAATTCATAAACCCCAATTCATTAACCCTGGATTAGAATATAATCATAGTTCCCTTGACTAGATCTACAAAATACCATAGATTGAAACCATCACGCCCAAAACCATGTGCAAAATCCATGCACAAAACCATAGGTAGGTCCACCCACCTAATATAGGGTCCAGAAAACAATTCCCCAGGACGCTGCTCCAGATCCTGTAGAGGGGGGCTACTACCCCCCTCAAACCCCCTGTTGTGCATCGAGGCAATGAAGGGGAGGCTTTCTCCCCCCCTCTAACACCCCGTTCCGCATCGATGCAATGAAGTGGGGGCTTTCCCCCCTCTAACCCCTCAATTTAACTATTGGGGCTAGTCATGGAAAGAATATAACATAATCCAACTTCTCCCACTTGTTGTTTTCTTTCCACAGGGAGCATAAGAGAGCTTAGTCATTGATCTAGCCCTGCAATGCCCATTGTTTCTCTACGCCAAGAGGACTTCTCAAAGCTAACAAACTTTTTCAATGCATCTGCAGTATTCTTCAAAGTGTCCACCTTTACCAGCAACACCTTTTTTTCTTCTACCATATCCCTCACAAAGTGATATTGAACATTAATGTGCTTTGTTTTTAAATGATAAGTAGGGTTCTTTTCCAAGAAAATTTCACTTTGGCTGTGACAGTCTATCCTTATAGTTCGTTGTACTAACCCCATACTTGAACACATGAACAAAGCCCGGATGTCCAAAACTCTGTCCAATCCTGGTCTTCCTTTGTAGAACAAACCATAATCACTAGTGCCACGCAAATACCTGAAAAACCACTTCACTGTTGTCCAATGCTCCTTCCCTAGTTTTGACATAAACCTGCTCAATACTCCCACTGCATGTGCAATGTCTGGTCTAGTACATACCATCGGATACATCAGGCTATGGACTGCAGTTTCATATGGAACACAGGACATGTCCTCTTCCTCTTCTTGTGTCTTGGGACACTGTTCAACAGATAACTTTACATCTACAAGAATAGGAACCTTCACCAGTTTACTATCCTGCATATTAAACCTCTACAATATTGTCTCAACATACTTCCTTTGTTTTAACCAGAGCTTCCTCTTTGTCCAATCTCTTTTAGTTTCCATGCCCAAAATATAGTTTGCAGCACCAAGATCTTTCATGTCGAATTTGGAGGACAATTGGGTTTTCAAATCCTGGATAATTTCTTTGTCATTTTCAACCAACAACATATCATCCACATACAAGACCAGATAAATAACATGGTCACCAATTAATTTAAAATACACATAGTGATCTTCTTTGCTTCTGGTGAAGCCAAGTCCCCATATGAATGTATCAAATTTAGGATACCACATCCTTGGTGACTGTTTCAACCCATATCGAGACTTTTTTAACTTGCATACCAGTTCTTTGTTACCCTTCACCGCAAAGACTTGAGGTTACTTCATGTAGATCTCTTCTTCTAGATCCCCGTGAAGAAATGTTGTCTTCACATCCATCAGTTCTACCTCAAAATCAAAAGCAGCAACAACAGATAAAAGTAATCTAATAGAAGCTACCTTGGCAACAGGAGAAAAAATATCACCAAAATCAATTCTCGACACCTGGGAATAACCTTTTTCTACCAACTGAGCTTCGTATTTCTCCACTTTTCCTTCTACATTTGTCTTCTTCTTGAACACCCATTTGTTGCTAATGGGTTTCCTTCCAGCCAGCAACTCCACCAGATCCCAAGCTTCATGTTTGTGCAAAAATGTCATTTCATCAATCAGGGCCTCTTTCCAGAGTTTACCATCCTCTGAATCCACTACTTCCTTCATAGTTTTGGGCTCATCATCAATAATAGATAAAGAAAAATTTGAATAGAAAGTAGATGGACTATACATTTCTAGCTACCTTCTTTCTCGAAATGATCTTCTCACAACTGGATTTCGCGGCTCTTCATCCTCTGATTCCTCTTACTGTAGAGTATGATTCTTCCTCCTTTAGCTCAAACTCCATCTTCTTGAGTTCCTTTGATGTGAATTCATGTTTAATAACATCTTTCACCTCTCTAAACACCACATCTCGGCTCTACACAACCTTCCTTATTATTGGGTTCCAAAGCTTATAGCCTTTTAAACCATCCTTATACCCAATAAAGATGCACTTTTTAGATTTACTATCCAACTTTTTCCTTTTCTCCTTTGGAACATGTACATATGCATCACATCTAAATACCCTCAGATGTGAAAGAGAGGGTTTATTACCAGTCCATACCTCTTGTGAAGTCTTATCCTCCAATGCTGATGAAGGTGATCTGTTGACCAAGTAACATGCAGACTCCATTGCCTCTGCCCAGAATTCTTGTCCTAACCTAGCACCACTGAACATGCTTCTTTCCCTTTCCATCAACGTCTTTTGTCATATTATACCACACTTCTTACAAAATTCTTCAAATTCCTTCTTGCAAAACTCTCCACCGTTATCTGTCCTCAACACCTTTATCTTCTTCTCTGTCTAGTTTCCACCAAAGCCTTAAATTCTTTAAACCTGTCAAAGACTTCATATTTCTTCTTGAGGAAATATATCCATGTCTTCCTTGAGAAGTCATCTCTAAATGATACATAGTACACAACCTTACCTAGTGATGGAACCTTCATATGTCCAAACACATCACTGTGCACAAGCTCTAATATATGTTTCACCCTCTTACCACTAGAGGGGAAACTCACCTGATTATGCTTCCCATACAAAATTTTCACATAAATCAAAATCCAGAGAGCTATTAGTCATACCTTCTACCATAAATTTACCATGAAGTATTTGAAGGTCCTTCTCTCTGATATATCCAAGCCTTTGATGCCATAACTTGTTCTTTTCTCTAGAGACCACTAGATTTTGTGCTCCACTTTCAGGAACCACAGAATTGTTGCACCCATCAACAACAATTCTACCTTGAAGCATGTACAGAGTTCCAATCTGAACTCCTTGCATCAATACCAGTGCTCCCTAAACCATCTTGCAGGTATCCTTCTCAAACACTAACTTTACACCTGCATCATCCATCTTGCTTACAAAAATTAGATTTCTGGCCAATGCAGGAATATGCAAAACACCCGAAAGTGTTCTAATCCTTCCATCTTGTAACTTCAACTTGAATTTTTCGTGACCAACGATTCTAACCTTCCTATCATCCCCTAAGAAAACATCACCACCATCATATTTCTCATACTCGTAGAACCACTCTCTATGGGGAGTGAAGTTAAAGGATGCAACTGAGTCAATCAACCATGTCTCATGGTCTACATGTGTGCTTGAAGAAGAAGCCAAGTACACATCTCCACCTTCATCTGAGGTGTTTTTCGCCTCTGCAAAAGGAGCATCATTAGATCCCTTTCATTCCTAAGGAGATTTAGATTTACAGTCCCTTTTATAGTGCCCTTCCTTTTCGCATTTCCAGCACACCTTTACAGGTTTTCTTGGAGATTTAGATCTCCCTCTAGATTTTGATATCCCACTCGAGGACTTATTTTTGTTTCTATGCTGGGACCGTCCTCGTACATACAAGGCATCACCATTTTGGCTCTCCATATTTTTCCATCTCATATCCTCTGTCAGCAAGGCTGAGATTATTTCATCAAACTGCAAGGCAGTTTCATTGTTACCTACTGCAACAACTAGACTATCCCACGAATCTGGTAGAGAACACAACAAACTGATGCACTTATCATCTGATTAATATCAACATATAATAACTGACTTACCACATTATTAAATGTGTTCAGATGCTCTGTCACCGAGTCTCCGTCTTTCATCCTTAGGTTATACAACTTTTTCCATAGGAACTATTTATTCACCAAAGACATATTGGTACAAAGTCCCTAACTTATCCCACAAAGCCTTCGATGTAGCTTCCCCTGATACATTCAGCAATAATAAATCTAAGACACACAATCATATTGTGATTTTTTCCTTTTGATCTAACTTCTTCCATTCTTCATCAGACACTCTTGTTGATTTAGTACCAAGATCTATCGTGATAGCTCCTCCATCTTGAGTTTCCACAACTCAAAACGTTGACCATTAAATTTCTCTATCTCTATCTTTCCACTGCTTGTTGTTGGAAACAATACTGAGAGGGGGGTGAATCAGTATTATCAGATTAATAAATTTATTTCCCAAACAGATTTATATACGCTACTTCAGTGAAGAGAACTAGCGTGTACACATGACTGTGCTTAAAGAAACCAGCGTATATGCAGAGAACTTGTGATTTACACAATTATCATGTGTTGAGCTTAAACCATTATATCAGAGATTTATTAGATAGTGCGGTAAAAGTAGAATAAAGCATCACACATAAGCAACACACATGAACACCAAGATTTAAGGTGGAAACCCAATGTGGGTAACCACCTCTTGTTGTCGTCTCTGTCTTCTTTTAATAATAAGAAACTATGTTTACAATCTTGTACTGGTGCAGACTCATACCAGTACGTAGGCTTCTGCCTGCAGAAGGTTACAACCTTCTCTTGTTCTCTAGCTTCTACTGGAAGGGAGCTACAACCCCCTAGCTCTTGTACTAGCCAATATGTTTACTAGTATGTAGGTGCCAGCCTACAGAAAACTCCACTCTTTCACCAGGGACCACGTTTCATGAATTTTCAGACTGGATACTCCTGGATCACAACACCACATTCTCAAGGCCATGTTTCATCAAATTTTCACATTGGACCCAACAAAGCTTTTAAACCTAAACTGCATCAACCAATATTCAGTTAATCTGAACAATCAGATCACTGACACCAGAACACTGTATTGAACCCAAAACCCTGCATCATCATTCAGAACCAGTTGTAACCTCAAAAATCATGCACTAGAATGTATACGCTACTTGGTTGCACCCAAACTACATGTATATGCTACTTCCGTTAATTGAACCTGCGTATACCTTCAAAAATACTGCAAACATAAACTTTTGAATCAAGTCTATACCAACTATCAATATACTAAATATCTACTGTCAACTTTCAGAGCTTTACACAGGCAGGGATAGAGATCACTTCTTCTCACTTATATAATCAATCAATCAAATGCCATCCTCCTTATTTATTCAGTTTTACAATCAGATCTAAGAAGAATTCATTGATAGACAACAGTAAAACTATAGAATTTGATCAGATAATTCAGTCATATATGAAAAAGAAGCTTTTCTTTTGTATATGCTACTTGAAAAAACCGAACCTGCGTGTATATGCTCTTTTTCCAAGATGAACCTGCGTACAGATCTGCAAATATTGACTTAGAACTTTGTGGCAATTTCAGGCTTTAGACAAACCCAGATATTGATAGATAATGAGTAAAACAAGTGCAAAACATCAGATCTAGTCTCAACCAATATTAGATCATTCAATAATAAGTTATTTCATGTCCCATGATCCTGATCCAACATTGAACTCAAGGTGCACATAAATATTTTAGATCCAGAACCAAACACAACCTTGCAGCATAAAATATACTTCAGATAGAAGTATTCCTTAGAATCTTATTGCTTGCACACCTTGCCTAATGATCTTCTCCTCCTTATATACTATTAGGCCTTTCTCAATACCTTGGACCAAAGCCACTTAGGACCAATACCTTGGATCAAATACCTAGGGTCATACCTTGGACCAAATACCTCAAACCAAATACCTTGGATCAAAATACCTTGGACCAAAAACTTGGTTTTCCAACATGTATGTGCTTTTCCTCTTGTGAAAGTGTGTGTATACGTTATACACTCCTTTTGTTCTATTAACTTGCGTGTATACTCCTTAGACAAGGTGAACTTACGTATACCTCTCTTTCTTCATTTTTTGGAGTCTGATCTGTAATCCTTTGTTGTTGACCTACTGCATAGTGAACTATCATCTGAGTGAGTTGCCATCAAGGACAACCCCTGTATCATAATGCCAACAATCTCCCCGTTTGGACTTGATGGCAACAACAACACCAAAACACTCTCCCCCTTTGACATCAAGGGCAAAGGGAAAACCAAAATATTCTCTCCCGTTGATATACATTATGATGTCCATGCTCCCCCTAA
Source organism: Pinus taeda (assembly GCA_000404065.3). Classification (NCBI taxonomy): domain Eukaryota; kingdom Viridiplantae; phylum Streptophyta; class Pinopsida; order Pinales; family Pinaceae; genus Pinus; species Pinus taeda. Next base: position 16,865 of record APFE030377709.1, on the reverse strand, counting down.
GTACATGCTGAATTCTCTGATTGAGCTCCCCTTTGTACATGCTAAGATGCACTAAAACCATCCATGCTTCCCCTGAGCACATGCAGAGTCTGCAAAAATATTCTCCAAAATAACATGACTCTATAACTCAACTAAGTGAGTATGACCTTCCTATCACCAATGACTCATACATACATCCATCTTCCAGCTAAGTGGTGATATACATGACAGAAATAATAAATATTACATCAACCATCCCATGCAAAGTGGGGATACCAATGACATCATTTGCCCAAGAGGACTCATTCAAATGTATGAGAAGACATATCACACCCTAGACTTTTTACATGACTTAAGCAACAAATGGTATAAACATATGAAGCCATAGCTAGACTCAGTAACCATAATGCCAATAATGTTGAATGTACATGAAGGCTAATGCTCCCCCTGAACCTATGCTACATGTGCATTGTTAACAAGTCAATTATCAAGGCATCTTTATCAATCGGATAAAAATTAATGAACAAATCATATCGATAGACAATAATCATCAATATCAGACAGAGCACCCATATCAGAGCCTGCACCACTATTTTTCATGTCTGAAAAATATATACGCCCCTTGACCTACAGAAACCCGCATTTGTACACGTCTATACTTCATGAAACACACATATAATAACCTTTCTCTAAAAAATTTGGATTCAACAGCAGGATGATGCAGCAACTACTCCCAGATTTTTTCTGAGATATTCAAATGTTTCTCTGGGCAGTGGTTTAGTGAATATATCGGAAACATGTTTTGTGGAGGGAACATACTCCAATTTGACCTTTTGTTCAAGCACTTGTTCACGTAGAAAATGGTACTTGATGGGTATGTGCTTGGTCTTGGAGTGCATGACTGGATTCTTTGAAATATTGATGGCACTTGTATTATCACATAGAATGGAGATAGGTGGAGTACTTGTGATCTAAATGTCTTGCAAAGTTTTCATCATCCAAAGTAGTTGTGTACAGCAAGATGTAGCAACCACATATTCTACTTCAACTGTAGATAAAGCAATTTAACTTTGTTTCTTGCTAAACCAAGACACTAACCTGGAACCCATATAGAGTGCAACACCACTAGTGCTTTCTCTATCATCAACACTTCCTGCCCAATCTGCATCTGTATATGCATGAAGAGTAAGATCTGCATCTCTAGGATACCATAAACCAAATTCCTGAGTTCCTTGAAGATATTTGAAAATTCTTTTGACTGCCTGAAGGTGTGATTCCTTTGGATTTTCTTGGAATCTTCCAATTATTCCTATTGCATGCATGATGTCAGGTTGGGTACCTATTAGATAAAGCAGACTACCAATCATGGATCTGTAAGCTAGTTGATGTATTGTTGTTGATTCATCATTTAAGCTAAGACTACATCCTGTTATCATTGGGGTACATACAGGTTTAGAATCTTCTATTCTATACCTTTTCAATATCTGTTTGAGATAATTGGTTTGTGATAGAAAAATACCATCTTTATTTTGTTGAACTTGTAGACCAAGAAAATAGGTAAGTTCACCAAGCAAGGACATTTCAAATTCTTACTGCATTACTGAAGCAAAATTCTAACTCATGGGTTCTTCATTGCTACCAAAAATGATATCATCAACATAAACAATAATAATTAGAAATTTATCAGTCTCAATCTTTGTATATAGATTTCTATCTGTTGAACCTTTTATAAAATCTTGTTGGTGTAGATATTTGTCAAGGTGGTAATACCAAACCCTTGGAGCCTATTTCAGACCATAGAGAGCCTTTTTGAGTCTACATACAAGTTTTGTATCCTTTCCAAGAATGAATCCTTCTGGTTGTTCAATATAAACTTCTTCCTCTAAATCTCCATTAAGGAAGGCTGATTTTACATCTATTTGGTATACTTTGAATTTCTAAAAGCTAGAAAGAGCAAGAAACATCCTTATGGCTTCAAGTCTGGCAACAGGTGCAAAGGTTTCTTCAAAATATATACCTTCTTGTTGAGCATATCTTTTACAACCAAGTCTGGCCTTGTTTCTAATGACTTCTCCATTTTCATTCAGCTTGTTTTTGACTATCCATTTAGTTCCTATAATATTTTTATCCTGAGGTCTAGGAACTAATTCCTGAGTATCATTCTTTTCAATTTGCTCAAGTTCTTCAGCCATGCCCTTTACAAAACATTCATCTTTGCATGCTTCATTTACATTTTGAGGTTTGGTGGAAGATAGTAATGCTAGATAGCTTGAGGTCCCTGTAATAGCCTTGTCTGCACACCTGCCTCTTTTTCCCCTAAAATTTGAGTTTCTGGATGATTTTTCTGAACATACCTAGATGGAGTCTTTTCTTCTACCATTATCTCTTCTTCTAGTGCTTCATTGGTTTCTTCTTCAATATCATTTTGATTTGATGTGGGAAAATAATCCCCATCTTCTTCATTGTCATAATCTTCTATTGATTTTATCTGTTTTGGGTTTTTGCATGCTTCATCAACTACAATATCAATGCTTTCAACAATTTTTCTAAGTCTTTTATTATAACATTTATATCTTTTACTTCTGGAATAATAACCAGGAAGAATACCTTCATCTGCTCTGGGTTCAAACTTACCAAGTTTTTCATCAGTCCTTTTGATAAAACATTTGCTTCCAAAAACTTTAAAGTATTTTACAGTAGGAGTCCTACCATACCAAAGTTCATGTGGAGTTTGAGTGCTAATTACTTGAACATTTGATTTATTGAGAATAGTTATAGCAGCGATTTCTACTTCACCCCAGAAGGTTGCAGGAATTCTAGATTCATCTAGCATAGCTCGAGCCATTTGTTGAATTGTTCTATTCATTCTTTCTACCACACCCTTTTGCTGCGGAGTCCTTGAGGTGGAGAATTGTCTTTTTATTCCATGTTGTTCACAAAAGTCAAAGAATTCATTCGATGTAAATTCCCCTCCTCGATCAGATCTGAGACATTTGATTTTTCGATCTGATTCATTTTCAAACAAAGCTTTGAAGGCTTGGAACTTTTCAAATGCTTCATCTTTATGCTTTAGAAGACCTATCCAACATATTCTGGAAAAATCATAAATGAACAAGATAAAATATTCTTCTCCATGAGGTGACTTTTTCCTTGATGGCCCACATAGATTAGTATGGACAAGTTCAAGAGGCTTACTAGATGACCCTACTTTTTCCATGAAGTGAACTCTAGTTTGCTTACCGATTTGGCATGGTTTGCATATTGTATTTTCTGGGATGCTAATATCTAGAATATCATGAACATACTTGAGTCTGAATGCTTTTCTTATTTGAGAAAAACTTAGATGTCCCAATCTTCTATGCCACAACTAGTTTTCATCATTTTTGCTTGGATAGCATTGGTGTTGTCCTCCCTTGAGTATGTATAAGTTGTTTGGAGTTCTTGTACCTTTGATCATGGTCTCTCCTATATCAAGCTCACGAAAAACACATCTGTTTGATCGAAACACCACTTCATTTCCTTGATCACACATTTGACTAACACTCAACAGGTTATGCTTTAAACCGTCTACATACATAACATTTCCAGCTTTAACCTTTTCTTTCAAGAAAAAAAAGCCTTTACCTTTCATGACAGCAGGAGTGTCATTTCCGAATGAGACATTCTTTTCCTTTTCTAAAGCATTATACGAGTGAAGTTTTTCTTTGTCACTTGTCATGTGTTTTGAGCATCCACTGTCGATGTACCACTGATTTTCTTGTCCTTTTGCATACAAGGATATACCACATCTTTCTGTTTGAGATTCTTTCCTTCTCCATATCTTGGGATTTAATGGTGTTTTCTCCTTTTGAGATCTTTGCCGAAATTTTCTCCTACATTTAGATTCTTCATGACCAAAGTTGTTACAAATCAAGCATTCTATTTCATTTTCAAGAGGAGAAAAGTTATTATAGGAAATTCTCTTGATTCTTGTTACATTCCTTCATGCTTCTCTCTAATTCATGATGGTTTTGTAAGCAATGCATTGAGTAGCTTTGTGCCAAAAATTATGACATGAAAAAACATTTCCCATTAAAGAAGTTCCTGTGACTATCAAATCTATTAACCTGGTGATTGTAGTTTCTATTGATATTCATCTTTGGAGCAAATTGAGTATGATTTGCCTGAGGTTGGTTGTGGCTTCTATTCATCCTTGGAGTAAATTGAGTATGATTTACCTGGTGATCTGCTTCATGCCTTTGTTGACGATTGTCATATTGTTCACTAGTCTTTGTTGCATCAAGATAGCTTTTGATGGAGTTTGACATCTTCAGTGATTGAGATGCTTCTTTAGTATATCCAAGACTTGTCTTTATCAGAGGAGAATGCTGAACTTTGATAATTTCATTGAAAGTTTCTAATCCTTTAGAAAATCTAAGATTGAGAGATTTCGTTTTCTCAAGATCCTTTCTTAGACCCACAATTTCACATTCTAGTTTTTCGTTGTGTTTTTCCTTTTCAGCAAGTTGGTATGTCAAGGTATCTATAATCATATTCTTTCTTCTAAACAGATTTTGAGTTTATATATTTCTTCATGAAGGTCTTCCTCTTCTAAAGCATCCCAAAAATTATCATCGTTAGAAGCCATGAGAAGTCTATAATCATCACTATTAGATAAACCATCACTATCCTCTTCTAAACTATCCCAAAAATCATTGCTATCATAAGCCATGAGAATTCTATAATCTTGTCCAGTTTCATCTTCATCACTATTAGATAAACCATCGTTATCTTCATGAGTATAGTAACTCCTTTTATTGACAACTTTTTTTCTATTCCCTTTTGCATATTCCTTTCCTTTTTCATATTTATCTTTATGAGGACATCTGGTAGCATAATGACTGAATCTGCCACAAGCAAAGCATTTGAAGGGTAGCTTACCTCTAAACCTTCCAAAACCCTGTTGAAGCTTCTTGACAAAGTTTACCTCATCTTCTTCTTCTTAAATATGTCCTGATTCATTGTGTTCTTCCTTTCCTTTTGCTGAAGCTTTAAATGCAGCTTCTCTCATATTTGATGGTCCTCCTTTTCTCATCTAAAAGTTAGTTAAGATTTCGTGAAGCTGTGTCATAGTAATATTTTGCAGATCCTGTTTTTCTTCTATGGCAGACGCTGTGGATTCAAATTTAGCAGACAAGGATTTCAAAAATTTCTCAACTAAGGCAACTTCCTTATTTCTTCACCTAGATTCTTCATACAATTGACAACCTCAGCTATACGTAAGAAGTAACTAGCTATACTTTCATCACTATGCATCTTAAGAGTTTCATACTGAATTTTGAGAGTTTGAAGTTTAATACGTTTTACCTTAGAGTCTCCTTTGTAGCTCAGAACGATTTTGCCCCATATTTCTTTGGATGATTTGAGCTGCATGGCTTTGACAAACTCTGATTGTGACAGACTTCCAAATAAAGTATTGACAGCTTTTTCATTGATTTCATATTTCTTTTTACCTACCACATCTGTAGGAATTGTTGTTGGAAATGTATATCCTCCTTCCACAAATTCCTAGACATCTGTTCCAAGCTATTGTAGATAGGTTGTGGTTCTTATTTTCTAATAAAAAAATTTGCTCCCATCGAAGATTAGTGGTCTAATGGATCCCATGCTTTCTTGATTGTTCATGTTGATGGATCTCCCTTCAAGCGATCAAGCTTCTCTTGAAGGACCCACTTTGATACCAATTGTTGGAAATAATACTGAGAGGGGGCTAAATCAGTATTATCAGATCAATAAATTTATTTCCCAAACATATTTATATAAGCTACTTCAGTGAAGTGAACTAGTGTGTACACGCGGCTGTGCTTAAAGAAACTAGCGTATATGCAGAGAACTTGTGATTTGCACAATTATCATGTGTTGAGCGTAAACCAGTATATCAAAGATTTATTAGACACTACAATACAAGCATAATAAAGCATCACACATAAGCAACACACATGAACACCAAGATTTAAGGTGGAAACCCAATGTGATTAGAAACTACCTGCTATTGTCGTCTGTGTCTTCTTTTAATAATAAGAAAATATGTTTACAATCTTGTACTGGTGTAGACTCATACCAGTATGCAGGCTTCTACGTGCAGAATATTAAAACCTTCTCTCATTCTCCAGCTTCTATTGGAAGGGAGCTACAACCACCTAGCTCTTGTACTAGCCAATATGTTTACTAGTACGTAGGTGCTAGCCTATAAAAAACTCCACTCTTTCACCAGGGACCACATTTCATGAATTGTCAGACTGGATACTCCTGGATCACAACACCACTGTAAGGACTCTGGACACCACATATCTCCACAATGGTATGATATTGTCCACTTTGGGCCTAAGCCCTCATGGATTTGCTTTTGGACTTACCCCAAAAGGCCTCATACCAATGGAGATATTTGTCCATCCTTATATACCCATGATCCTCCCCACTTCTAGCCAATGTGGGACTTTGGTCGTATACCCAACAATCCTCCCCTCAAACAAAGGACCATCGAGCCTCCCCTCAAACGATTATCCATTCGTCCATTCTTTACCAACCAGGATTCTCTGCTCCAATGCGTTGGAAGCACACGCCTTACATGGAACACCACCTGCTTCGAGAGCTTGCTCTATCCCAGGTCAACTCCTCTTCACCGTGTTGGGACCAGGACACATCCATGAAGAATCTGTAGCACACCGCATGTCTAACCGAGCTCATCCACGGATCCCATCATGATATTACCGGGGTCCACCACCTTCGTTCGGCATTCCGAGGATTCATCCACTTGGCTAACTTCGGGGCATGGCTCTGATACCACTTGTAAGGACTCTGGACACCACATATCTCTACAATGGTATGATATTGTCCACTTTGGGCCTAAGCCCTCATGGATTTGCTTTTGGACTTACCCCAAAAGGCCTCATACCAATGGAGATATTTGTCCATCCTTATATACCCATGATCCTCCCCACTTCTAGTCAATGTGGGACTTTGGTCGTATACCCAACAACCACAATCTCAAGGCCACGTTTCATCAAATTTTCACACTGGACCCATCAAAGCTTTTAAACTTAAACTGCATCAACCAATATTCAATTAATTTGAACAATTAGATCACTGACACCAGAACACTGTACTGAACCCAGAACCCTGCATCATCATTCAGAACCAGTTGTAACCTCAAAAATCATGCACTAGAATGTATATGCTACTTGGTTGCACCCAAACTGCGTGTATACGCTACTTCCGTTAATTGAACCTGCATATACCTTCAAAACTACTGCAAACATAAAATTTTGAATCAAATCTGTACCAACTATTAATATATTGAATATCTATTGTCAACTTTTAAAGCTTTACACAAGAAGGGACAGAGATCACTTCTTCCCACTTATACAATCAATCAATCAAATGCCATCCTCCTTATGTATTCAGTTTTACATTCAGATCTAAGAAGACTTCATTGATAGACAACAATAAAACAACAGAATTTGATCAGATAGTTCATTCAGAGCTGAACTTTGTATACGCTACTTGAAAGAACCGAACCTGCATGTATACGCTCTTTGGCTAAGATGAACCTGCGTACAGATCTACAAATATTGACTTAGAACTTTGTGGTAATTCCAGACTTTAGACAAACCCAAATCTTAATAGATAATGAGTAAAATAGGTGCAAAACATCAAATCTAGTCTCAACCAATATCAAATCATTCAAGAATAAGTTATTTCATGTCTCATGATCCTGATCCAACATTGAACTTAAGGTGCACATAAATATTTTAGATCCAGTCCCAAACACAACCCTGCAACATAAAATATACTTCAGATAGAAATATTCCTTAGAATATTATTGCTTGCACACCTTGCCTAATGATCTTCTCCTCCTTATATACTCTTAGGCCTTTCTCAATACCTTGGACCAAAGCCAGCTAGGACCAATACCTTGGACCAAATATGTAGGGTCAATACCTTGGACCAAATACCTCGGACCAAATACCTCGGACCAAATACCTTGGATCAATACCTTGGATCAAAATACATTGGACCAAAAACTTGGTTTTCCAACATGTACGCACTTTTCCTCTTGTGAAAGTGAATGTATACGTTATAAGCTCCTTTTGTTTTGTTAACTCACGTGTATGCGCTCCTTGGACAAGGTGAACCTGGGTATACCTCTCTTTCTTCATTATTTGGAATCTGATTTGTAATCCTTTGTTATTGACCTGTTGCACAGTTAACTGTCATCTAAGTGACTTTCCATCAAGGAAAACACCTGTATCATAATTCCAATACTTGTCATCTTCTTTCACCACCAGAATCAATCTCGCAGATCTCCCACTGAATAGGGTCTACCACAGGCCTGAGCAAAACCCCTTAGTAGCAAAGGCATCCCCTTGAAGCCAAAACAACTCTGATACCAAATGTAAGTTTTAACCCCGTACAGAAATTACCTACATACAAATCCTAAAAACGGAAAATAAACAATGGCAAGAGCATAACACATAAAACAATTATACACATAGATTTTCCCTTGGATCCCAAAACCAGGACTACCAGATTCATTTTTCATTATGTTCCTTTCAATGTTACAATATATATATATCTATATATCTATATATATATATATATATATATATAGATATAGATATATATATATATATGTACATGTCATAGCATCCATAAACCCTAATCCATTAACCTTGGATTAGAAAATAACTGTAGTTCCCTTGACCAGATCTACAAAATAAAATGGTCCGAAAACCATCGCGCCCAAAACCATGTGCGAAATCCATGCAGAAAACCATAGGTAGGTCCGCACACCTAATATAAGATCCAAAACAAATTCCCTGGGGCACTGTCCTGGACCCTATAGAGGGGGGTTACCACCCCCCTGTGATCCCCCCATTGCGCAACGAAGGGGGGGTTCCATCCCCCCCTCTAACCCCTCGGTTTAACTACTGGGGCTAGTCGTGGAAAGAATATAACACAACCCAACATGTAATGAGATACTCTATTTTGACATTTGATTTTAATTAAATTGTAAAAATTATTATTATAATATTAATTATATTTCTAATGAATTAAATGTTTTTCAAATCCAACTTTCCAACTCCACTAAAAATCACTCTTTGATTTGTGGCAAATATTTTGGTGTTTGGAGTCTAATTTGCAGTAGTCTCACCCGTGTTCTTCCAAAAATATTTAATTTCATTAAAAAAAATGGATTATGGGCTAGATTGTTTTGGTTGAATATTAAAAATATTTAATTTTTTATTTTTTTTTGGGTCATTGATTGTTTTTTGGTTTACTATTAAATAATGATGAAAAGTTAAAACCTAGGTAAATAATTTCCAAATGATGTCCATACCAGAGGGTATATGTAAATGTAACATTAGGAGAATACCATACTAGAAAGTACATACAAAAGCTTCATGCATCTAAGGGTCCATTAGATGATGTATAATTAGAAAAGTTCCCATTGTTGGCAATATAAGAACCATCCTTTGAATAGCTACCACATCTTTTTTTGTAGGTGACAAGAAGACCTCGTTTCTCATTGCTAAGAAAAGTGTGCATATGGGACCATGGCCTGTTTGATATTTATAGACAAACTATGAGACTCCATGGACATGGGGCACTATATTGTTTCTGATTTACTCCACACATGTATATGTAGAATGTTATGCGCTATGAAAGAACTTGTGGCACCTGGTTGTGCACTACAACAAAACCTTGTGATTAGCATCCATTTGTGCTTCCTTTTTTGTGTTTAGAGCCCATTTTTTGGTGTTATTTACTTCCATTTATCAAATATGGTGAAAAACTTGATGCAAAAATTGCACCGAGTTTTTCCCCAAGTCTTGCACCAAGTTTAGCACCAAGTATTGCACCAGGTTTTGCACCAAGTTTGGTGCCAGGTTTTGTGTCAAGTTGGGCACCTAATTTTGTTTCACCTACTTTTTCATCCTCTATTGCATCCACGTTTTTGTGCCTACACTTGCATCAACTTTTGCATCATTTTTTGCATCTCTTTTGCTTTGTTTTTTTCATCCTTTTTTCATCCCTCTTTGCACCAAGTTTTGTGTCAAGGTTCCTGCCTAGTTTTGCATCTATTTTTGCATCTAATTTTGTTGCACCCACTTTTTCATCTTGTTTTGCATCCACATTCTCATCTTCTATTGCGTCATTATTGTGTCCAATATTTCATCCACTTTTGTTATGCCATAATTTGTGCCTAGTTTGGTGCCTACCTTTGCACCCACTTTTGCTTCTAATTTTTCATCCATGTTAACATCCCCATTTGCGTCTAAGTTTTCATTTACTTTTGCATCTATTTTTGCATCCTTTTTTGGATCCAATTTTGTGTCAGTATTTGAATGAGGTTTTACTTTTTTTGCATCTACTTTTGCATCAACTTCTGTTTCATCCACTTTTGTATCCAATTTTGCATCAAATTTTGTTGTATCCACTTTGGTATCCAATTTTTCATCCACTATTGCACCCATGTTTACATCCACTTCTGCATCCCTTTTTTCATCTTCTTTTGCATCAAAATTTGCTTCTTTTTTTGCATCTATCATTGCATCCACTTTTGTTGTGCCACAATTTGCACCATGTTTTGCATCTATTGTTGTTCCCACATTTTCTTCCACTTCTGAATCCACATTTCCATTCTCTTTTGGATCCAAATTTTCATCAAATATTGCATCTTTTTTTGCATCGACTTTGTTGTTAGGTTTATGCATCAAGTTTTGTGTCTTGTTTTGTATCTACTTTTGTATCTATTTATGTTCCATCAATTTTCGCATCCAATTTTGTGTCCATAGTTGCACCCATGCTTGCGTCCACTTTTGCTTCCTTTTTTACGTCTTGTTTTGCTTCCAAATTTGCATCTTTTTTTTGTCTAATGTTTCATCCACTTTTGCATCTAATTTTGTTGTGCCACAATTTGTGCAATGTTTTTCACCTAACATTACATCCACATTTGGTTCTACTTTTGCATCCTATTTTTGTCTAAGTTTTCATCGTATATTGTGTATGTTTTTGCATCCCCTTTTGCATCCACTTTTACATCAAGTTTTGCATCAATGTTTTTTGTCTAATGTTTCATCCACTTTTTCATCTAATTTTGTATCCATTGTTGCACCCATGTTTTCGTCCATGTTTATATCCTTCTTTGCATCTTATTTTTCATCCAAGTTTTCCTCTGCTTTTCATCCAAGTTTATGCCCTTTTCTCCATCCGTTGTTGCATCCACTTTTGCTTCACCACAATTTGCGCCAAGTTTTTCACCTACTATTGCACCCATGTTTGCTTCCACTTTTGCATCTGCGTTTGCATCATATTTTGTGTCCAAGTTTGTATTGACTATTTCATTTTTTTTTGCATCCACTTTTCTGTTGGGTTTTGCGTCTTGTTTTGCATCTACTTCTATTGAATCCACTTTTGTAACCAATTTTACATCCATTGTTCGCCCATTTTTGCATCTTCTTTTGAATCCATTTTCCAACACTCATCAATTTTTTTCATTGATGGTATTTCTTATGACATTGAAAATTATGAACCATTGATGACAATGCCAATAATCATTACAGCGACAATAATGAATATGGTGATGATTACATGAATGGTGATTATGATGATAATGAAAATGATGATAAAGACAATGGTGGTTACAATGACAATGATGATGATGATGATGACGACAATGATTATAATGATGATGAGCTAATGACCTTAAAAAATCTTCCCAATTTTAATTTTTTTCATTATCATAATCATAATCATTATCTTTGGAATCATCATCACCTAATCGTCATTATTATCATTGTTATCTAGGTCATCATTAATAATAAGAATGGCATGAATGATGATGATGATGTCGATGGTCATGATGTCCATGATGCCGATGACAACAATGATGATAGAAATTACATTAATGATGATGATGGGCATAATTATATTGATAATGATATTGATAATGATGATGATAATGGTGGTGATGATCATCATCATCATCTCTCAAAAATAGAGTTGTTATTTCTCATGCATATATCGTATGTGTCCTAAACAACCCTTTTCTAACACTCATCATATTTCTTACGACACTGATAATTATGAACAATTGATGACAATGTTGATAATCATGATGATGATGATGATGACGATGACATGAATGGTGATTATGATGATAATGCGAATGAGGGCAATAGAGATAACAATGGTGGCGATGTTGATGATGATAATGAAGATGATGACAATGATGATTATGATGCCAATGACCTTACAGCCTTATGGATTCATGAACTTACTAGTTTCAATACCATATTTTGCATACATATTACACACAATTTTCATGTACCTCAATTTAACACAAAAAAAAAAAAAAAAAAAAAAAAAAAAAAAATTTGTAATACAGTAGACAATAATCACTCTCCAGTTGGGGAATACATGGCTTATTTATTGTCTTTCCCTACTCCCCTACACATTTCATGGTCCTCAACATCTCTTTCTAACAAGTTGTCATTTTTATTCATGCTATAGGTTATACATCTCCTCTTGTTTGAAGAAAGGTGATTCTCCATTTGACTTTTTGATGTTTAACCAAAACGCCTTAGTTTATTTACACTAGGCATATATGGTTTCATAACTTACTCATACTATATGACTCCTTTTGATCTCATATAGTTGTTGGACATATATCATATGATATAACACATGTCATTATATCATTCTTCCCACATTCTATACATGATTAAGATGGCACATCGCCCTTTTACCTTAGGTCATGGTTTTCATGGAACAAGAGGTGAGTCGTCACATTGCACCAATTACATCCAATGCTTTTAATGTTTTAAAGAAGTTGAAAGACTTATATGAATAACACTCAAAACTTGAGGTAGTCCAACTAATGATCGAACTCTTCAATCTATAATTGAAATATGATGATCCCCTTTCCCTAACCTTTAAAATGAGAGCTATTATGCATGATGTAGAAGCCACCAAAGTTAAAATGGATGTTCCGCTCACAATTTTTTTCAAGGCACTATATCCTACACATATTCTCTTAAATCATTACAAGCTAGTGTCCAACTTAAATAGATTAGTTTTGACACTCCTATGGAGAATTTTGTAGAAAGAGAGAAATATTTTGGCAAGAGGAAGATAATTTCTCATTCTTTCTGAAGAAGTTGTGTGCCTTTCACAGAAAGAGAAGAATCATACACGTGATTCTTCTAGAGGAAGAGGTGATAGAAGAATACATAGAAAGAAGAATAACAGAGGCAAGGGGGGCAAACATTACCAAGGAGGAAGGCATGATCTTCATTGTATACGCTGCAGTAGAAATGGACATGCTACATCCACATGCAATCTTTCTTGGGATAGAATCAAGAAAGAAAGAAATGAAGAGAAATTTAAACCCCATATCCAGGGAAAGGTAAAGCACATGAATCTGCTCATTAAATTGTGGAACATTACAATATGGGAGTAACTAAAGACGTGTTTAATAATTCATTTTCTTCATGGAAATATGCATGGTTTCTTCATACAGGTGCAACCTGCCACATGAACTTTCACAAGATTAACTTTGAATATTTTAGTGATAATGTCGATGGAGTAGTCTACTCTACGAAAAATTCAAAACTCAAGCCATCCAAAATTGGCACCATCATGCTCAAACTGCCTGGACTCCCTGACTTTCTTTTACATGATGTTCTCTACCTCCCATAGAGACAAAGAAACTTGTTGTACTTGGTTCACATCTTTTAGCAAGTACACTCTATTCACATGCTTAATGGAAAATTTGAAGCGAGAAAACCATTAGAAAACTCACTTTTCATGACGGGAATAGAAGAAGAAAGACTCTTGGAGCTGCAAGGAACGTTTGCTCGTGCACATAACCATGCATACAACTCTTAGTAAATGAAGTTACATTTCCATATAGTCTCTTATGGCATGCAATATTTAGACATCTAAACTATGACAATCTTTGTTTATTGAAGAGAAATGTTGTTACCGGTTTGCCAACCATTCCAAGGAAACTTAAAAAATGTGATGCTTGTATCTTAGGAAAGCATAATGAACAACCATTTCAAGATTCTATTTCTAAAGCATGTAGAAATATTCAACTGATTCATTCTGACATGTGTGAACCTAGGCCTATTTTGTCTACAAATGGAAATAAATATATGATGACTACACCAAAATGTGTTGGGTATATCTGTTGAAGAATAAATCTGAATCTTTTGAAATTTTCATGCATGGATTGAAAATGATACATATTATCATATTGGCTCTATGTATTCATAATGGAAAAGAATATACTTCAAATGAATTTGAAAACTATCTTTGCTAGCATGGGATTCAACATCAAACAACTGTACCTTATAATCCTCAATAGAATGGTGTAGGTGAAAGAATGAACATGAAAATCTTAAATATGGTTCATTCAATCACTACAACAAAATAGGCAATTTACGCCAGATTTAGCACCAGATTTTAGTGTATTTTTCTCTCCATTGGGATGATCAGCTTGGTGCTAAATTTGGCTCTATTGTACAATTTTTAAAGTGTCCCTTTTTGCGCCAAATTTTGGATCTTTTTTTACGCCAAATTTTGCATCATATATTGCACCAAGATTTTCATCTGGTTTTACAATAGGTTTTACTTCTAGTTTTATGCCATTTTTTGCATCTATTTTTGCATCATTTTTTTCTTCCTGTTTTGTGCCATTCTTTGCTTCTATTTTTGTGTCATAATTTGCATCAAGTTTTACACCACTTTTTGCATCTGATTTAGTGCCTTTTTTGCATCAAGTTTGTCGCAGTTTTTTCATCTAGTCTTATGCCATTTTTTGCTTCTAATTTTGTACTTATTTTTACATCTATTTTTGCATCAATTTTTCTACCCTTTTTTACACCATTTTTTGCATCTAATTTTGCACCATATGTTGAATCTGATTTAGTGCCAAAATTTTCATCCATTTTTGCACCATTTTTTCATCCACTTTTTTGTTTGATTTGTCTCCCTTTTCTGCATCCTATTTTGCACCTAATTTTGCATCCAATTTAACATCATTTTTAACAACATTTCTTGCATCCAATTTTACATCCTTTTGAGCATCTAAATTTTCACCCTATGTTGGACCATGTGTTGCATCCACCTTTGAATCCCATTTTGTGTCTAATGTTACATTCAATTTTGAGCCATTTTTTTCATCTACGTTTTCATTTGTTTTTGCACCAAGTTTTGAATCATTTGTTGCACCTCATTTTGCATCCAATGTTGCATCCAAAATTGAGTCATTTTATGCCAATTTTCACACCATTTTTTCTACTTTTATGTCCAAATCTTCACCATTTTTATATCCAATTTTGCATCCTTTTTGGTGTCTAATTTTGCATCCTTTTGGGCATCCCAATTTGTATCCTTTTTTATGCCACATTTTGTGTCAACATTTGCATCTCTTTTTGCACCTAGATTTTAGCCTGAATTTTCATCTAGTTATGAATCATTTTTGGCATCCTTAGTTTCACCTTTTTCTAGTCCCATTTTGCTTCTTGTTTTTTGTCTTTTCTTACATCTTTTTTGCACCCAATTTTTCATCCTAATTTTACACCATTATTTGCATCCTCATTTTGGTGTCCATTTTTACATCCTTGTTTGCACCCAATTTGGTATCTTTTGTATGCCCTATTTTTTTCCCTTCTTTGTGTCTAGTTTTACACCCTTTTTTAATTCTACTTTAAAACCCTTTTTGTCTCATTGTTTGCATCTTGTTTTAATGGCTAGTTTAACATCCAATTCTACTCCCAATTTTGCATCAATGGTTACATCCACTTTTGGCTTCTTGTTTAGAGTTTTACTTTTACTTTCATTTTACTAATTTTATTACATACTAAAATATATTACAGTTTCTAAATATCATTTTACTATAGGATTTAATGCACATTTAGATGAACATAAAACACTCTCAATTTATCCTAGAAACCTAAGATAGATTGATTAAGAGAAACGTTGTTCTAGGGCTCAAGATTCTTAGTAGATCAAGATGTAGAGTATAGATTAAGAAAATAAGAATGAATTCATGGGAGTCCTGGCATGTAGATCTTGTTCGAGTTTTTAGTCTAGCTGGGAAGCACTCCTAGATAGCTCCAAATCTTGTTCCTACACACAAGAAAGAGAACAAAGAAAACTTCACAACATAATATCTTGATAATTTAAATTATCATAAACATATAAATATTATTGAATAAATATAAACCAAAATCACATACATTCATTAGTTAAATAGGATAAGTAAAGAATGAACAACTCCTAGCTCCAAAACTCTCCCTCTCAATATAGATTTCAACAGCATGACAATACATGAATTCCCTGCTTTTCCTCAATGGCCAAGCATCCAATATATAGGAAAGTGAAGGCTATGAAGATTTCCCAAATTCTTCATTATTTAAATTTTAGCAAAAGCTTTTGGGTGAATAATGTTTCCTCATATAAAAATGGCATTTTCCACTTTTTAGATGTTTTTGTGCTTAGGAAAAAGCTTCCCCATGCTTTATGGCTCTTTCCCACTTTTGTATACTTTTATTTTTTAGGAAAAATCTACAAATGAGGATAAAGAGATCACATTCCACCACATGAATTTCCTAAAGTGAACAAGAGTGTCAAATTCTAGTTAACACGAGCTTTTTTCCTTCGCTTTAGAGGAATTTTCATTTTAAAATGTTAACATTGAATGTCCATGTCATAATGTGTAAGCCAATCAAAATCGTTTAAAATTTAAAAGACATATAGGTGTGATTATGCAGTGGATTTTTTTTAATAATATAACTTACCTAATTTATCTACCCAAGTGACCCAAAACTATATTA